>VCRD01004783.1:20626-32914 GCA_006783055.1 Trinorchestia longiramus
GTATCGGGGAAAGGGTATATGACGGGGGGAATGGAAGGCAGTGGATGGATGATGGAAGGAGTGGAAGGAATGGAGGGAGTGGAGGAGCAGGGGAAAAGGACGACAGCTGACGCTTGGGGGTAGACAAAGACGTCCTTCTTTGCACTGAGGGAGAATTAGAGGAAGAGGGGTGGAGGGTCAGGGGGAAGAGCTGCTGGGTGGGATGGAATTAATGAAAAGGAATGGTGGAAGACAAGTTAAGCGATGATCACCGAAATGGGAATTAGAAGAAGGGAAATGAGAGTGGGAGAAATGCATATTCTGGAAATGTAGGGAAGTGATCAAATGAACGTAGCATAGAGGAAATAGAAGAAATAGAAGAATGTGGATCTGACGCTTAAAATCATAAATAGATTTTAAAGAACAATTTTTGGAACAGAAATTACGAAGAAATGAAGTACTGAGAGTGATTTTATTGTGGCTTGAGAGGAATAAAAATTTATGAAGGGGATATTATTGAGAGGTTTGCGAGGGAGTGACACGTAAATGATGAAGTAAGATAAGGGCATTACAATGAAAGAGGCCAGGTTAGTAAGATAGGAGCCGTATCTACTTATATAATAAACAGTGTATCTCCATCTCTCTCTATCTCTCTTTCTCTATCTCAGTCTTGGTCTGAGTGTCCAAATTATTGAACTGAAATCAGAATGGGTATGCATGTACTATAAGCATTGTATTGTGGATACTAAAAGCGCCCGATCACTATAAAATACTCAATTTTTTCCGTTTTAGTTTTCTTCTCTTATACGGCTATGTTATCGGTAGATAAAATATAGAATGGAAGTTCTGTATGTATTCATGAAAAATATTCAGATTCTGATGGTACCACGAATAAAACTGAAAAATGTATTTATTTCATAGATCCCTAAGTTTGTCACTTTTAAATCAAAGAATTTTTACGGGTATTATCTGGGCCATGTTATCGGTAGATTAGATTCATACTGAAAGTTCTGAATACATTAATCAAAAGTATTCATTTAAAACACAATAATTCGTTGTAAATCTTTAACACTTTCATCTTTATAATAATTTCAAATTAGTCAAACATAAATAGTGGAAATTCCACGGGAACTGTCTAGTCAATAATATATTCAATTGAATAAATCTCCACATTTATGTAAAAAACCGTCGTGTATTTGTTTATCTATTTATGTATCCCATCCACTATATAAAAATACACGGTTTGTTGCTGTATTGCTTGCTTGCTTGATTCGTCTCTCTGTCACGCTTCTGAGGATTTAGATAGGAAAAATATCAGTAGGGTATACATGTATTCTAAGCATTGTATTGTGGATACCAATGGTACATCCTTCAATATAGAAACTCCTTCACAATATATTATATTATTATTTGAAATATTCATTCAAAGCACAATAATTCTGCGTCAAATTTTGATACATTAGTCTTTATAATAAATTAAAATCAGTAAAATCCAAACCCAGGAACTTCCACGGGAACTGTCTAGTACTTTCTATAATGGCTGCGGATCGAAATATCGTTATCAAGCTCCACAAAACAGGCAAGAGTAACGTATCAATTAGAAAAAAGATAAAAATAAACCGTTCAACTGTTTGGAAAATTGTTAAAAAGTTTAAGAAAGCTGGTACAACCTCTGATAAACCAGGACGAGGCCGGAAACGAAGTATTCGGATGAAAAAACTTTTCAAAAACACGCCGGAGAAGTTGCATCGAAACCCACGTCGATTTCATCGAGAACTGGCTGCAGAAGCCGGCGATAGCAAAACTCCAATGTATCGAGTGTTGAAGGAAAATCTGGGAAAGAAACCTTACAAAATGATGAAACGTCATGAGGTTACTGAACATCATGAGAGAATGAGGGCACAAAGAAGTCGTCACATCCTTAATGAGATAGCTCAAGGCACGCTCCCAAACTTGGGGTTCACAGATGAGAAAAAAATTGACATTTAGCAAGTTGTGAACCATCAGAACGACCGAGTTTGGAGTTCCTCAAGTTCAGTCGAGGGTAGGATTGTTACGAGACGTCAAAATGCACAGTCTGTCATGGTTTGGGCAGCTGTGACTGCCACAAGAAGATCTCAATTTGTGTTTGTGCCTTGTGTGGTCAAACTGAACTCAGAATGGTACATTTCTCTTATTTTGAAATCAAAGTTGCTACCATGGGCTACAGAACATTTTCAGGGTTCGCTATGGAGTCTTCAACAGGATTCAGCACCATCACATGGCTCCAACGTAACCCAAACCTGGATTCAGAGGAACATTCCATCTTTTATAAGCAAAGATGTATGGCCAGCAAATAGCCCCGACCTCAATCCCTTGGACTTCTCTATCTGGCCCATTTTGGAGACGAGGAAAAAGCAAAACTGCAAAGGGAATGGGAAGCAATTCCACAAGAACAGTTACGTGCAGCTTGCAATGCATTTGTAAATAGACTTAAAGCTGTAGTTCGTAATAATAGTGGTTACATCGAATAAATGTAACACTGTATCGTTTGCTTATTATTCACCTTTGAGTTTAAACCCTTAAAATCAAAATGGCACATTCTAATATTCATAAACCTACCAAAAAGTTTGTTGTCTTAATTCTGAAACACTATGAAATAATAAACGGTTGGTTGGTTGCTTAGTTATTTGGTTTGTGTCTCTGTTACGCTCTTAAAGAAAAAATTAGTCAATTGAATAACAAGATGAAATATCATGGAATTTCAGCCTTGAATTGCAATGGCAATGTAGTTTCTGGAATATATGCTTGAAAGCCGAAATAATATATGCTGAAATAAACTGTTTATCTTATGCTAGGTATTGACTTCTCAATACCAATTTCTTGTATTGTAAATATTGTTTTGTGGATATCGAAGACGCCAGAACTATAAAATATTTCATTTCCTGCTGAAAAAAAGTTCCAACTTTACTGAACAAACTAACTTTCCATTAAATAACAGATGAAGAAACATTCGTTTGGATAAATACCTAACAATGAAACTAATCTACATATATAATCGACTGTGTCCGTCCCATTACTGCCTATCTCAGAACAGGTATGCATACCTGTCCTTGAGGTGGTGGCGCGCAGGCGGGACACACCTGCCACCCGCAGTACCTCCTGCCCGCCACCATCCACCGCACTGCCTTCTTGCACCCTGCGTTCCATGGGGGTATCTACATATACACTCGATTATGTATCTTCATCTTTCTGTATCTGTGTGTGTCCGTCCCATTACTTCCTATCTATTACTGAAGAAAAATTATTGAACTGAAATAAAAACGGGAATGCATGTGGTATAAGCATCGTATTGTGGATACTAAATGCCCCAATCACTATAAAATACTCATTTTTTTCCGTTCTAAGTTTGCTTCTCTTATACGGCTATGTTAACGGTAGATAAGATACAGAATGGAAGTTCTGTATAGATTCATGAAAAATAATCAGATATTAATAATCCCACGGAAAAAACTGAAAATGTATTTCATAGATCCTTAATTTTGTCACTTAAATTAAGGAATTTCAACAGGTACTGTCCGGGCCATGGTATTGGTCGATAAGATGCAAAATGGAAGTTCTGTATGTATTAATGAAAAGTATTTATTTAAAACACAACAATTTGTAGTAAATCTTCAACGCATTTATCTATATAATAATTTCAAATTTCCACTGGAACTGGCTAGTATTTTAAATAAATTACAAATGAAGGAACATCCGCTCAAACAACAAACTGAAAAAAATAACTAATAATATAAATAAATAACAAATGAAGGAACATTCGCTCGAATAACTAGTGAAAAAACACACAGACATAACAAGGAGATAACTGCTATCACGTGTTCAGATAAGAGCAGCCTGACGCTTCCCTCAGCACGCACACGATAAGCCTGAGCGTGGTGCGCCCTAGTGGCGTGCGTGTACGGGGTGTGCGTGCGTGTACGGGCGTGTACGGGTGTGTACGAGCTTGTATGGGTGTGTCTAAGCGTGTACGGGTGTGTACGAGCTTGTATGGGTGTGTCTAAGCGTGTACGGGTGTGTACGGACGTGCACGGGCGTGTACGGGTGTGTGCGTGAGCGTGAGTGCGTGTACTGGCGTATGTATTGCTAATACGCATGTGTGTATCCTGTATGTGTATGTAGAGTAGAGTGGTTCTTACATATATTTTCATGAATGCGGAGGGTGCCGGGGTTTTCATATGTTTATTTTGAAGTAGAAGAACTCGTAATTATTGAAGCAATGACACAGTTACTGGAACAGCGCCGGCCAAATTAAGTACAGGATGGGGCACAAAGACTGTTACTAAAGAAAACAATTTCTTTCTTGAAAAGACACTTTACTTGAAGGTATGATTTTAACAAATAGTAATTAATTGACTAATGTACGACTACAAAAAATCCTTCAAAATGCTTTCCTTTTGTCCTCACTAACTTGCAAAGTCTTTTTAGGAAACTCTCTAATGGCCCTCACGAACTGCTTCTTAAGGTATTTTCTGCCAGCATTTATTCAATTTTGACCTTAAAACTTTGATACTCTGGTAAAAAGTAGAGCCGACTTAACCTTGATAATTTATTTTATAAAATCATTTTAGTAATATTTACGGAATAATAATGCTTAAAATTTATTTCGAAACATGTTACAGAAATTATGCCCCACTCTCTTTATATCTACAGAAGCTTGCAGTTTATCAGATATATTAGCGATACGTTTGAATTGGCTAACGCTGTCCGAACAATTGTTTGATAGATTTAATAATTCAAAAGAGTTTTCTTAGCTAAAACTAAAGTTCAAAAACCCTGGAACCCTCTAAATTTATGAAAAATAAGGACCCTGTATACGCTCGGACGACCAAGCGTATATTCCATGAGCGTGTTACACGTACTTGTGATTTATATGCGTGTGTGCTGAGAGTGTTTAACTAGTTGGTGTGTACTGGTGCGTATCACAACCATTTATAGGTGTGTACTGGTGCGTATCACAACCATGGATTGGTGTGTACTGGTGAGTATTACGATTGTGAACTGGTGTGTACTGGTGTATCATGACCGTGTATTGGTGTGTACTGATGTGTATCATGACCGTGTACTGGTGTGTACTCGTAAGCGACACAAGCATTTGTACAACTAAATTTACGTTCACACAAAATTTCGATCTTGCTTGGGAGATAAAGAGTGATAAGAAAATTATTAAACATTTATTCAACTGAAGGAATTTACAGAACCCGCCAGCCTTTCCTTACAGCAACAAAATCGACGTGAGAAAATTCAACACGACAAAAGCAGTTGACGAAAACTAATAGCATTCTTTATTATTTGGTGGTGTGACTCTTGTTTGCAATAACACCATGAAGATGGGTAATATTAATGAAAACTAATTTTTAATAATGAGTTTAATTCCACCCTAGTTTTCCACACACACATATTATTCGAGCAAGAAAGATTTCTTGGGTTCCTTTTGCGTCCTTCAGCATTTATTAAACACCACAGCTTTTCAGTAAGGGAAAGGTCAGGCCATTGGCCAGACCGTGGGAAGGCAATTGTTCTTTCTTCTCGACCCATTCTTTTGTCAGTAGCGTAATATGTTTCGGATCGTTATCTTGTTGAAACGTCCATTAGCAGCGGCCGTATAACTCTTGTACTTGGGAGGAGCTTCTTCCCATCTTCTTACTCGTGTGACTTTCCATACACCCATCAATGATGTGGAGTTCCCCTTGGCTGTGGGCTGTAAACCAGCCCTAGACCATAATGCTGCCTTGCGCTTGCTCGAAGTGCGGCTGGTGGGTTTTGGATCATACGCTGTCTTCGTTTTTTTTCTCAACAAGAGGAACTTCGTTTCTCACTATGAGACATAAAAAGAGTCGTCTTGTGTTAGCCAAAAACCTTCTTGATGAAGGAACTGAGTTTTGGAAGCATTGTGTGGTCCAATGAAAGCATGATCGAGATGTTTACCCTAAACGAAGCTTGTTTTCAATGAGTACACGCACACTTATGAGTGTAATCACATATAAACATACACATACACTCATACGAACACTTACATATATGAACACATACGTATGAACCAATTGAAAACACACTAAGCAAACATCTACTGAACGTCCGCTGAACACCCCTGAACAACCACTACTTTTGTACTAAATACCCATTGAACACCCACTCTACACCCGCTCAACACACTAAGCCACCTCTGATCACACACTGAACACCCACTGAACACCCACTGAACACCCACTGAATACCCACTGAAATCTCATTGAACACCCACTGAACACCCACTGAACACCCACTGAACACCCACTGAACACCCACTGAATACCCACTGAACACACATTCAGTGTACTGGAAAGAGAAGTCCACACTGGCTGCTGCTGGCCAGGATAGAGCGGGGGAAGATAAGCCGCTGAGAGCTGCAGCAAATCCCTGGTGTTGCGCACCCCAGCCTCGCTGTGGTGTTGCGCACCCCAGCCTCACTGTGGTGTTGCACACCCCAGCCTCACTGTAGTGTTGCGCACCCCAGCCTCGCTGTAGTGTTGCGCACCCCAGCCTCGCTGTGGTGTTGCGTAACTGTGTGTGCAACTGTGTACACAATTGTATGCGTAACTGTGTACACAACTGTGCGTGCAACTGTGTGTGCAACTGGCGTGATTTTTTCTGCATTACGCCGCATGATTATTGAATGGAATTTTTGAGTTAAAGCATTTTCAAGGTAAAGCTTGTAAAATATGGAAAATAGTATAAGAGAGCAGTACAGGCAGGCAGTTATGCAATAAAATAGAATACGGCACCAGGAACGAGCCGTTCATTTCTGTGTCGCTACCCAAGTCCCTTGTATAGGTAGGTAAGTAGTTAGGTAGTTAAGTTGATAGATAGGCAGGGAGGTAGTTATATAGGTGGAGAGGTAGTTATAGAGGTAGATATGTAGGAAATTGTAAAAGTAGATTGGTAGATAGGTTGATTACCTAGGTAGATATGTAGACTACCCAGGTAAGAGGGGTAGTTATTCATGTAGGTAGATGGGTAGACAGTTATAAAAGTATATTGGTAACGAGGTAGTTTTATGCGTAGATGTGAAGATTTAACAACCACCTTTCTATAGAAAGAGGGGTGGTTGTTGAGTAGGTAGATAACTAGATAGGTAGTGTTTTAGGTAAGTAGTTAGGTAGGTATGCAGATAATTATATGGGTAGGTAGGTAGTCACGTATGTAAGAAGATATACAGTCATATAAGTATACAAGTAGTCACATAAGTAGATAGGTAGTCACATAGGTAAATAGGTAGAACAACATAACAAAGATGACCGCCACTGCACACCCTAGAGCACATAAATGTTGAGGCTCTATGTTGCAAAACATGCATGTCTTCTCCACTGATCTCAACATCGCGATACCTGAATGTTGCCGTTTTACCTGAATGTTGTGTTGCCTGAATGTTGCCGTGTTGCCTGAATGTTGCCGTGTTTCCTGAATGTTGCCGTTTTGCCTGAATGTTGCCGTGTTATCTGAATGTTGCCGTGTTGCCTGAATGTTGCCGTGTTGCCTGAATGTTGCCGTGTTGCCTGAATGTTGCCGTGCAGCAAGACCATCATCAGCAGTAGACCCGTCATTGGGGTCTACAGCACTCAGACCCTGTTCTGAGCTGGTCTATTATACAAGCCGCCCCACGCTCAGGAAAGAAGGGTCTATTAGGAGAGTTTATTACAATACAAAATATAGCCGAAGACTGTTCTACTATGAATGGTTTAGTGACAGGGTCTAGTAAAATAGAAGGTTTAGTAGCATAATCTAGTGTACTAGAGGGTCTACCGGAGTGGTCTAGTGGAATGTAAAGTTTAATAAAAAAGTTTAGTGGAATCAAAAATTTGATGGAAAAGTTTAGTGGAGTACAAAGTTTAATAGAAGGGTCTAGTGGAGCATTTAATGTATACATTCTAGTGCATTAATGAGAGAGTTCTTTTATTTACCACCAGCTTGGTCGACTGGTATCACCAGCTTGGTCGACTGGTGAGCGAATCTGCTTGCGAGCGGAAAGACCCGGGTTCGAATCCCGCTGCCGACATGGTTGACGCGGCTAGAAATACGGCATGGGACTTGGGTAAACAACCGAATAATTATCGAAGTAATTATCCTACCCAAGAATGGGCCCGAAGGTTCGTTCCTATAGCCTCATTCTATTCTATTCTATTCTAATTTAATCGAATTTTTATTTTATTGAAATTTTGATACATGCACTAAAGATCGGTGCTCAGGCAATTGCATCACCTCTCATACAATTAATTTACGAAACATAACAGTATATTTAATATATATATATATATATATATTTATATATATATATATATATATATATATATATATATATATATATATATATATATATATATATATATATATATATATGTTTACGTATATAACGTAACATTAAAGTAAATGTAAGCAACATTAATTGGTGTGCATGTTCCTCTGATTATTAATAAAAGTCTTCAAAATTTTACCATTTCTATGTGTTTAATTGAAGTACGAAACTCTTCCATACATTTGTGTTTGTTTTTCACGACACAACACAAATTACAACACAAAGCACAACACAAAGCCTAACACAAAACACAACACAAAACACGACACAAAACACGACACAAAACACAACACAAAATACGGCACAAAACACGACAAAAAATACGACACAAAACACAAGACAAAACACAACACAGAACGTAGCACAAAACACACAAACAATAATGAAGGTAACTGGGTGCCGGGAAATAACCCACAAGAAAAAGAGCAAATCCAGAGCAGTTGATAACATTAAGACCTAAGAATAAAGCATGTCACCCAGGCTCTATTTAGAACTCGAAGGTGAAACCATGGGGGGCTGTGTGACGTCACGGGGCTAAATTTAACCCCCTGTCCCCGGGGACAGCGACCCCAGAACGGGATGAGGGGTCGGTGGGGTTGGTGGGGTTGGGGGGAGGTTTGGATAAGAGGGAGCGAGAGCTTGGGTGACAAAGGGGTGAGGGAGGGGTTGGATAGAAGGAGTGATGGTGTGTTGGAGGATGCGTGTAGGGGGATGAAATGTTGGAGATGTGCCTTCAGCCCTCTCCGTGTGTCATGACGTGCGTCAACTGAAAACTGGGCTAAAAAATCACAGGACTGAGTGAGGGGAGTGTTCAGGACTGGGTGAGGGGAGTGTTCAGGACTGAGTGAGGGGAGTGTTCAGGACTGAGTGAGGGGAGTGTTCAGGACTGAGTGAGGGGAGTGTTCAGGACTGAGTGAGGGAGTGTTCAGGGAATGTTCAACACTGTTCAATTCAACATTTTCCCGCCGCCAGTTTGTGTGGCTGAAAATGAAAATATGTGGCTGAAAATGAAAATACTATCGAAAACTTACAAAACTGTAAATCTTTTATAAATCATTGGTTTTCTTAGTGTTTCGTGGTAGACAATATCACACGGAAACACTTTAATGAGACACATGCAAGTGGATCTTGGCAGCAGAGCTGTCATTGCAAAGTATGCAATTGCGAGCGTTAGAAGACGTGGAGGAACAAACAAAAGGGATTCTCTACCTGGTGGCAGCAAGAAATGTATCCTGTTTTATAATGCTGGTCTTGTTAAGGGTTCAACCTGAAGAACTTGAATAAGTTTCATTCCAACGAATATGAATGAAAATTTGATTTCGTACCTTAGATTTACCCATATTGGATATACCGGTCGGGCTAAAAAAAGTATACGTACACTCCTTAAATTGTATTAACTTATTTTCTGTTACTGCACATAAATCTGTGTGTGCATAATTATCATATGTAAATGAGTTCTTATTTTCTCAGCTTTCTGATGATGGTTGCAGTTATTTCCTCCGCAGAGCAGAAAATAAGTTCATGGAATTTTAAGAGTGTATACTTTTTTTGGCCCACCGTATAGGTAAGCATATAAAAGTTTCATTTCAGATATAGTTCTTAATGACAAAAATTTTAAAACGATTAATATCACATGTAAAAAAAATTTCCTTGAACAACCAGGTCACTTTTTTTGTCACCTTCAGACTACTTTCTCTGTGGTTTTGTGAAAGAAAAAGTATTGCGAGCTTTGCCATCGAGTATCGCTGAACTGAAAACCGTCGTTCCAGAAGTCATTGCATCCATCAATGTCAATATTTTACATTACCCAATACAAAATTTATGGTAATCGTATTGACAAGTGTATTGAGTCTGGTGGTGATCATCTCTAATATTAGAAACAAAATCAAATAAAAATACGATATTTTCAGGTCTAATGTAGAACTGAAAGTTTCAAGAATTATCGCCTAAAGAATTGAAGCATTGAAAACTTCATGAATTATTGTTTCAAGAATTGAAGAATTGGAAGCTTCAAGAATGAGGACATCACAGTTCAGGTCTACACAAAGTCAACAAAATAAAAAATAACTTCATTTATTTATTTGTCTATCGTCTCACTTCACACCAGCTTCGCATTACTCGCTCGTAATTCAATATAAAGAAGCTCAATTCCTCCACTGAGCATTTGAAGAACGTCCAAAGTTTCCCCTTGTATCAAAAGTTTCCCTCACTTTTCCCTACAGCCAGCATACACACACACCCCTGACGGGGGGAGGGGGTGATGTAGGGGAGAGTATTGCTTTCCTTCAGCCAGCGAATTTCCCTTGCAAAACCTTTATTTTTCCCCTGACGGCCTTTTCCCTTTTCCTCTCCCGCCGCCGTAACCCTCTCCCATCCCGCCGCCGTAACCCTTTCCCATCATGCGACCGTAACCCTTTCCCATCATGCGACCGTAACCCTTTCCCATCTACCTTTCCCTCAAGTAACTGCAACCCTTTCCCTACCAGTGATCGTAACCCTTTTCTTCTGGAACCCATTTCTGTTGTGTGACCGTAACCCTTTTCCTTTAAAACTTTTCCCATAACCCTGTTCCTTCCCGTGACAGTAACCATTTTTTCCATTTTCCCTTCTGCGACCGTTGCCCTTCTGTCACCACTCTTCTGTCACCACCCTTCTGTCACCACCCTTCTGTCACCACCCGTCTGTCACCACTCTTCTGTCACCACCCTTCTGTCACCACTCTTCTATCACCACCCTTCTGTCACCACCCTTCCGTCACCACCCTTCTGTCACCACCCTTCTGTCACCACCCTTCTGTCACCACCCTTCTGTCACCACCCTTCTGTCACCACTCTTCTGTCAACACGAGCAGCAACAGCACACAAGTAACACAAACAAGCCCACTTACCTGCCTTGTGTTCTCATGCCATTCAGCTCTGCAGTTCCACCTCAAGCTTTTTTTGCGAGGTTTTTGCCAAATTTTTGCCAGGTTTTAGCTCGGCGAAAAGAAATTATTTATAAGGGACGAGGGGAATGGAACATTCGCTGCAAAAAAGTTTCAATGGAGTGCAGTTCCTATCCTTACAGCAGGATTTCAAAATGTGTATTTTTTCGAAAGAAATTTGACGCTTTTTTGAGCTATAGATCAATGGTAGATTTTGCACGATGATATTCGACGGAAAATCAACGCTAGTTTTTGATTGAAAGAATTCCACTTTAATGTCCTGTGTTTCTTCAATGAAGTTCTTTTTTATTGATAGTGAATTTAATATATTGATTCTGAAGCACGTCATGGTACGAGAAGTGAGATCAAAATTATGTGTATCTCAATACTGCATCACCACACACCCTGTTACACAGCCGTCACCACACACCCTGTAACACAGCCGTCACCACACATCCTGTAACACAGCCGTCACCACACACCCTGTAACACAGCCGTCACCACACACCTTGTAACGCAATTTTCAAACATCATCTACTGCAACATCAACACCAGCAGCAAAAGTTACATGAATTGTTTGCCCATAATACCGCTGTGGCCACAGGATGTCTTGAAAATGCCAGCATCACTGAGTGAGACCCACAACAAATTCCCACGACCAGCGTCCTGGTGCCTAGCCAGCGACCAAAACGGTGAGTGAATGTCACAAATTTCTGGCACCTTCTGAAGAGTTGACACGAAGAGTTGACACGAAGAGTTGATTCACAGAGTTGACACAAAATGACGACAATTCACAAAGCTCCTCCTCAATAAAGTGGTTACAGGAACCGAGACGGAAATTCAAATGAACATTTGGGGCGTTGTTTTTTTGCAGATATTGAAAATTGTGTTGGTGTCAGCGGTGCTCGTCCTCGTGACTGAGGGAAAATTGTGTTGGTGTCAGCGGTGCTCGTCCTCGTGACTGAGGGAAAATTGTGTTGGTGTCAGCGGTGCTCGCCCTCGTGACTGAGGGAAA
>VCRD01004784.1:3718-37035 GCA_006783055.1 Trinorchestia longiramus
CGCTTGCTGACATCAGTAGCAGTAGAGTGGTCATGCTTGCTGACATCAGTAGCAGAAGAGTGGTCATGCTCGTCATGACGAGGTGTACCGTGGGAGGGAGAAGTAGCGTGAAAGTCAAGTCTCTGGCGTACCAAGTGAGTTTCTACTGTGTCACTAGATGTCGTGAACAATTCTTCTTGACTTAGCGCCGACATATAAAAGGTATAAAATATTCCGAGTCTGCTCACAAACTCAATGGATGTGAACAAAGGCGTTGCGTGCCACAAGGGCGAAGATGGCAAAAACAAGTTTTGACTAATCGTTGTAGAAAGTTTACAAAATGGAGATTCCTGTAACTTATTTAAATTATGTACGTATTTATGTGTTCTTGGACCAATTTTGTGGGTTAATTACTCAAAAAAAGCTTGGTTGTGTAAGATTTCGGTACTCTAGAAAATAGATATTTCATCTGGTGGCGTCTTCGCCTCTGTGGCACGAAGTGCTTGATATCAAGCTGTCTCAACTTGGATGCATTATTAATATTTTTGGAATTAGGAAGCACTAGAATTATACTTGGATAACTTCATTCAGACAGAATTTAATTTAATTTAAATCAGGCAGATTAATTTCGATAATCGATAAAAATAGACAGGGAGCACATTCAGTTTACTTCAAAGTGTTACAGGTTTTCATATGCAGCTCTTCCTAAGAATGCTTTTTATTTATTACAATTTGTTTTAGATATTTCAAGCCCTGACCCTACGAAATGTGGGTAGATGGTCACGCATTAATAAATTGCGGCACAGCTAAATATTACATGGCCTCTTAATTATAAATAGAAGTTGAGGCTCCCGCTTGTCCGTGTTTTATGCTTTGACAGACGAGCTTCAGCGTCTTGTTTACTTTTAACTGACGCGTGTCTGTGCACCGTTGAAGACGCTGAACTTAGCACCTGACGAAGACGCTGTTGAGGTAGGCGCAGAACTTGCTAGGTTCACCAGGTACGTATGGCTGAAGATGTTCCTCCTCACCAGCGGCCAGCACGTCCGTCAGTTCGTGAGGTCGACAGGCTACTGAGCAACGCATGTCTGACAGGCGCTCGGCAAGCTCGGACTGATGTTGGTCCATTAAAGAATCGTTGACAACCACCACAAGACGCTTGCCCAGGGTCAGCGCTTCAAGAGATGTGCCCGCCCCTGCGTGGCTGATCACAAGATCCGCCTCCTGTAGCTCCTGTTCGATACTACCTCGGTACCGGAACACCAGGACCTCTAGCTGGAGGTTATCGACATTCCAAATAAAAGACACCTCGTTTTTCTTGCCCTTGGAGAATTCTTCAACATGGTAAAATAACGGAGAAGTCTGCTGTTGTTCAAGCAGCACGTCCATCCCTCCTGCTGACTGGAGCAGCTTGCTGGGGAATTTCCCTCGGCCCACCTGCACACAGAGTGGCCTCATTCAACAAATTCTCGAGCGAAAAGAGATCAGAATAACGTTCAAAACAATTTAAACGCCAAGCTACAAGAATGAAAACAGACTTTCCACGTAAGTATGAAATACGCAACTTAAATGACTTCGTAAGAAGCGGATAGTTCGTAAAATGACGGCCATGCAAGAACGAAATGACACGTCATCTCAGCAAAGAGACGACTGTTGCAAATAGGAGGCGCAACTTGAACTGTTTCTCAAGGGGCTATCTTATACAACAACAGACATCATCGCCAGCTGACCTGCAAGATGAGCCTCGAGTAACCCTTGCGATGCAGCAGCTCAAGAGTGTCGGAATGACAGATTGCGTCGACCATCGCGTCGAATTTCGTGCTGCCCACAGTTACGAAGACCGTTTTCCCTTCATCTCCTGCCATCACGGGTGTTGTTGTGGCACTCAAAAGTCCCAGAAAGACACTTGTCTAACACAATACAATCACCTGCAGACTCCGTGGTCTGTATTCACCCAATACGTTCCTAAATGTGTAAAAAACCTGCAAGATGACTTGAAAGACCAGCCAGAACGTCGTACGCCAGTTCTTACTCTACCTAAAAAAAGGGGTAAATTGTAACTAAATTTCGAACTCCATGTGGAGACACGGAGTTCGAATAAACATGCACCGGCTGCGTGCTTAGCAAGAAGGTGGAAGCTAATCTGCACGCGAGTTCCTGAGGTGCCCTAGAACTTGACGAGTTGTGAGGAGACAGCAGCAGAAGTACGTAGTAGGGACGATCTGTGTGGCCCTCGCAGTCTCCTCTTCAGTCAGGCGACCTCATCTTCAGAATACAGGTCAGCTGTACGCAGTTTGTCGCACATATTCTACATCTTAATCGCGCACGATTTTCCTAAAACGCCGCCCTATGAAGTATGCTCATTGTGCTCTTCTCATCACAATGAGGAAATACACTCTTCGCACGAGGTAAAGGCACTTTCCCGAGAGCGCGTCTCGTTAGTAACCTTCACTGAGCTGCTTTAGTTTATTATTGAAAAGAAATCTGAATCTACGACAAACGATGTAAAAATAACAAATTTAAGGACATGAATGAGCTAAGCCTGCATGGTACACTGCAAAGACAGACGCTGCCAGCTCACCTTTTCTCACCTATGAAGTTGAGGAATCCTGTTGACGTGCTGGGAACGCTTAGCCCTACGATGAAGGGAAATTTCTACTTCAGCGCAACCCGCTTGGATGAGAGAAAGTGAAATGACAAACCGATGAGGATACGAAGAAGATGGCCTACCTGCTTCATCGGGTCTTCATAAGCTCAGCTGTGATCAAACAAGACACTCGGAAAGTTCAACTATAATTTACGTAAGAGTTTACCACTGTGTCAGCTGGACGAGTACTTCGGTGGTTGCAGAGAGCATTCCGAGGTAAAATAATGAACTCGACGGACTACGTAAAGAATAGGCTGGAGCTCCGCTGCATGGAACATAGGTCTCCATCACGAGAGAGAAAAATGAAGCCTAAATGACTACAGAGCTAACCTTATACAATTCTCTGCAACGAATATTGCTGATTCTGCGGCGAGTAGCTAGGCTTACCACTGAGGAGCGCTAATTCCCCAAGGTACACTGACGAGCTCCAACACTGTCAGCGTACCCCCGTGAGTGTTGCTAAGAAATGCGACGTATTTTCCACGAAATGAGTCCCCTGCATACGCTGAGCCACAGTCCCTGGGCATTGAGAGGCTGTTGCTGGGAACAGAAGCCATGGAGTTACGATATGAAGTGCCTATTGCTGCGTTGGATCGCTAGCGTGCATCCAAGAAGCACAAAGACGGCGAAATATTTAGGAAGAACATCGAAATTTACCAGCGTTTCCCTTCCTTCCTTCCTTTCTCTTACCCTTCACCGCTACTAACAGCTAATCATTTGACTCATGCACGTATTGTCTCTGTAATGTGCGTATTTTCAATTTTTTATTCTCCCTTTCAATGTTCATTGTATAAGACTTTATGCAAAGCATCTAATTGAAATTTTATTGTTTTAATTTTCATTCTAATGGCGCCGGGTAAGAACAAAAATTGTTGTCCCTAGTTTCTGACGATTGAAGCTAGGAAGGAAAATCAAAGTCAATAATTGACATCAAGACTTTATTAGAAGTTTTAACACCGAATAGAAAATAGGCTTTACGTAAACCCTGTAATTGACACTAGACGAAAAGGAAACCTTAAAGACGTGAACATTACATGGTGAGTATAACCTAAGCAATTTTAAGTACAGATTCGAGCTGGAAACTACATTATTTAATGTGTTAACATTACAAGAAATCTACAACAATTACCAACTGCTCGTAACTTTCCGAATATTAAATTCTTCTGAGAGTTGAGTCCGTTCTCAATTTTGAGCTAATGAAACATGCCTGGAACTGTTAAACATCTCTAGCCCGGAACTGTTAAAATTATCTACTTTTCTAAGTACAGTAATTTGGCATCGTACTACACTCGTTCAGGAGATTAGGAGCACACTAGTTATTTCTATAATTCCGTATTAAAACTCAGCTATAAATCTCGTACATTCGATTTAACTGACGACCGATGTCAACGAGGCATTATAATTCTTTTGTAGCAAATAAGAGAAATGGTAGTCATCACGAGAGCAACATTAGGAAAGACCGGCGCATGAGTTTGCTATTTAGTCCAAATCCAACATTTTATTTTCAACTTACAACTGACATTCATTTTAGATATGTATTGATCCATAATTTAACATAGAATTCCCTTCAGCTTTAGAGGTACGATGCTGCTGTCCTTTAAACGGCAAAGCGAGACTAGTACAAACACAGGACGCAGATTTTATCGCTGATGTACGACCTTTTATAGATCACAGAAGAAGGTAGAGATTCAGAAAGCGAGCAATAGAGAAATTAATCGCACATCGGTTCTCTTCAACCCACATCCAAATCGCGCCGTCCTCGAGCACCAGAGCAATTTCTTTAGGTTTCAAAGTAACGTTCAACTGCAAAATTACTCTCGATGCATTGAAATATCAGGAATAACAGTTTAAAAATTACTTAACACGTTGACTCCGAAGTGGTACGTATGTGTACCACTGAGGTTAAGTTCTGTAATTTTTTCAGATCCTTCGAGTGACTATGCGTACAAAGTGAAGATTTACACCAGTCAGGCAATCGGAGGCAACGTGTTAAGAATGCATTCGGAACTATGAGAATCAAGCAGACTAAGGGAACAGAGTTGAGCGTGAGGCTAATGAGACAGCGCAAGCAACTAGAATTGCGACCGACAACACCTCGCAATATACCAGACCACCAGCAGGAACATACATTTAGTCAACACCACTACGCAGCTTACAATTGCTTCAGCTCAGACGCAATCACTCTCCTGAACAGACGTCAAAAATGTGACATGTCCAACGAGACAAGGTTTGCTGTAAGCGTCTCCGACCTCAAGACTTGCATTGCCTGCGTGCACAGGACATAAAATTCCTTACACTACCCATAACTCCTTCAGTACAGACTGCCAGTTGCCGAGAAAATTAAATCACTGAGAGGTTGTACGTAAGGCAAGATAGCAGTGAACAATTTCAGACCTGTCACGAATTGGTATCGAAATTGTCGATACTGGTAGCTACCAACGTTCTCAGAATGACCATACTCGCTAATGATTAACTTTACTAGAGATATCAGCTATCTAAATGATATGCTGCCCAGACTGCTTTCAAACACCGGCATCACTATGTCCGTTACAGACCTCCTTGTGTACACTCAGGTCCTGGAGAGACCTGCCTCAACCATGATCACAGTTCAGGAGATGCATTCCAATTTAATACAATAAAGGCTCAACTCAGGCCTAAGCTCGAACGCAAATTCCTCCAGAACGCTCGCAAAACCATACGCAATTTCAAGTTGCAAAGCAAAAAACGAAACTAGTCTAATTTTCTGACCAAATATTTCTATCAAATACTACATCTATTTTTATTTAACCACCATTCATGTTGTATTAAATGAAGGCAAGCATCGCGGTGAAATTCGGTCAAGATTCAAAGATTCATTGCAAGCCGCTACAGAGTAACGCACTACTGCAGGGCATCTGTCTGCCACGCGAGCAAAAAATTGCGCACGTTTCGGTAAAACGAAAACGCTAAGAAAGAGGAACAAAGAAATAGAAATGAAAACACCCTACACGAGTTATTCTGCACGGTACTCCTGCATCCTTCACGCGAGGGACACGCAAACTATAAGAATATTCCACCTCCTCCACAGCCCCCCAAAAATATTTCGAGGCCATTTCCATAAAGTATTCTAATTAGAACAGACATTATCAGCATACTCCACTCCCTGAGAAGAGCTCAGTAGTCCTACGTAACCTCCGAGGAATGCCAAGTTCCTGTAATACACGGAAGGACGATCCCCTCCAGCGCACCTCACTGAGGTATTGAACGAAAATATTAAATTCTAGAACATGCTCACAAGTAAAATATACGTACAAATACAGAGTACGACAACGTAACTTGCTTTTTTTCAAACCAAAGGGCTTTGAAAACGGAAGTTATGTTGCTGCACCCAGTACTAAAAACCAAACCTTTTAATTTGATTAGTTCCATGAGAATAGATTGTACTTTGTTTATGTAGTTGAACCACTATTCCTACACAGAATGTTCGAAGAGTTAATGTCAAAATGAACGACAAAATGGAGCTTCAAATCGATAACGGGACAGACAAAATATTAAAGGCAAGAGAGCAAGAAAGTAGTACAACACACAAAAGAGGACAACCTAAAAAGAAGGGCGCGCAAAGCTACCTAAGCGAATGGAAGAAAAGAGCGGTTCAGCTACCGGCGCTATAGACTTCCTGAGCGTAACACAGAATGCTTTAGAGTCTGGACCAGCGATACTGAACTGGTGGTCTGTGAGCTATCAACTGCCGCTACTCTTTCAGGTATTAATAAGGAATACTACCGGTCCCCGGCACATTAAAAAAAACTGTTGGTACGTCACATCAGATAGTTTGAGTAACACAGCTCTTGACATCTAAACCAGTGGTTCCCAAACTGCAGACCACAAAGGGTTTCAAGGGGGGTCGCGAGAGTGTAATTATAAGATAAATAAAAAGTATATTATTATAACACACATGTATCCCTCAAGGGGACCCTGATTTGAAAAAGTATGTTCTAGGGAGCCACCATGTAAAATGTGAAAAGTTTGGGAGCTACTGCTCTAGAAAAACGTGACACCTTCGAAGCTCACAGATGCTCTCTCGTCGCGCTACACCTCGACACCTTTGGTACATTCTAGCTCCACTCGTGAAGTTCAAACTTTCTATGGAGATATTAAAAAACAATTACGAGTTTTGAGTTACCCTCCTACAAAACACTAAGTTGGAAAAATTACTGCATACGGAATAAAAATTAAACACAATGGAATGGCATTAGAAACACAAAAAGCGGATAAAAATGAAGCTGTAGCAGCGTTGAAGTCACACTTTCTTGAAGCAAATTCGAGCAAATTATAAAAAT
Source organism: Trinorchestia longiramus (assembly GCA_006783055.1). Lineage (NCBI taxonomy): Eukaryota > Metazoa > Arthropoda > Malacostraca > Amphipoda > Talitridae > Trinorchestia > Trinorchestia longiramus. The sequence continues at coordinate 10,664 of VCRD01004784.1, forward strand.
TGACCTAACATAGTTTACTGGACGCGCCAACAGCTGGCTGACGTCTTCCTCCTGCCAAGCGATGTTTAGCAAACAATCAAACGCAAACCACGCCAGAGAAAGGAAATTTTCTGCTTTGTTTCAACGAAGTTGACAAGTGAAGTCACACAGCAGCAAACAAAGTCAAGTTAAGGTAACACTAAAGTGCATGTGCATAACATGCTCGAAATTTGTAGTCTGCAGTTATTTTGAGCTTGATGACCAATGTTTTTTTCATCCGTACAATATCGAAACAAGGAGAAACAAACACGAATAACCTAACCATGTCTATCATCATTACCCGCATTCCTCTTGTATGAAGTCAAATGCAAAAGCAACAAATTCTGCGGATATCTTTGTCGCCAATACGCGTTTCTACTCATTCAAACCAAGCCAACCATTTGTCTTCATCCACCGTTCATGAGATACACAGCATCCACTTCCTATACAGGAATAACATTGTATCAAGGCAAATAACTCACAGATAGAAGTCTCACCCGAACCCTTATTATTACATAAAGTTCTGATGATGGTGCTGTAGCTGAAAATACAGTGTACAAGCGTCACCTCACACGCGTACTATGTATCTAATTCAATGACAGTATGGAATAAACGTCCCTGATATAAGATATCGACATCATATAAACCTGATGCAATAGAGCGACTGTATTCACATTTGAAATTAGCGTAAATACTGCATAATAACAATCAAACATCAGACATCTACTGTTTATCAGTCTTTATCAGTCTAATTTACGACAGTTGCCCTCGTAATTCATCTAAGTCGCTTTCAGTATTTTAGAGAGCAAATGCACTGATAATTTGTTCAGTTTTCTTTCAGAGATTCTCAAGCGCGTATGATACAGGCAAAAATCAAAATATTAAATCATGAACATAAAATGCGTAAAAATATAAGGAAACCGTGTAAGAGTTTTACAAGTTTTTTCGTTAGTTCGAGCCCTGTCACGGACTGTATATATAAACCGCCCACACAAGCTCTACTCTTTCTATAGGTGTACAATTATCAACCAAATTTCTACGAGCCAACACTTCTCAATCATCTGCCAGCCACTATTTTCTCATCTTTTTCCCATCAATATAATTTCACGACTAAGTTCGTATCACTAACTATTTTTCGATGTTTCTTTCACCATCTACCATATCTTCAAGGACTGCATGCTGAGGGCCAGTTTACTGATACTATTTAACAAGGTACAGTAATAACGTGAACATATATTCACACAATATGCGAGTTTACCTTGAGAACCAACAGAACAAGCATTCCACAGACATCTTGTCATAATTCAAATAATATTGACCCAATATGAAGTGAGGTACATCACTGTAGTTGTGTATATAGACAGCGATGCTAGAAAGGAATTACAAAGTGGCTCAAATGTATAGCATTATGCAATAGTAACTAAAAAAGTAGAGAACTACCATCAGAAACAGCCTAACATCAACTTGTTTGATGCTCAATAGTACACCAACTGTACACACGTCGTAGTCAAGACCTGGTCCCAGGACCAGAGAATGGCCAAGCAGTAGCAGGTACTATGTCATAGAAGCACGAAGATCATAGGAGTTGAGCCTGCGAGTCTTGTTCATAAACAATATGCAAAACTTGACCAGCTTTGCCTGAAATACTTCGTTAATCCAGACGTCAACACATGGTTGGAGCTCATAACTTTCAAACAGTTCGTTACTTTTCTTTGAGTACAAAAATGAAGTATACATAAAGTGGCAGTATACATAAAGTGGCAAACATGTTGATTCTAAATCAAGTAGTGACCTGTAATCTATTCTATCCAGATAGCGATACTACCTTGAAGGGAACTTCAGTACAATCCCCTCTAGCGCACCTCACTGAGGTATTAAACGGAAGAAGTAGTAGAAGGGCACATGGACTTCTACTATAAAACAGTTTCAGTGCACACAACACTCCATGGGAGGTTGGGTGTGCGGGGCAGAAGGTGGTGGGCTACTATGGCACTCCGGACAGGGAGTTCGAGTGTGACACAGAGCTTCTGACGGTGTGAAATGGCGTTTGTGCTTGCAGAAGCATCGACTTTGACCTTAACAACGCGCTGTGATTTGTTTTGCAGTACCACGCAGGCTCGATCTCGCCCAACCTTCTCGTATTTGATAAGATCCGTCATGTTCTTCACACGCACAGGCTGTGAAGACTCCATGCAGTGGCGGATGATGGCTTTGTCGAGCAACAGCCCACCTGACCTCAGCCCACACACCTGCAAACTTGGGTGGCAAACCTGGCTCAGTGCGCTGACGCTGTAGCTGGTACAGCCCGTCAACTGGCCTGCCTTATTGTAGCCCATCGCCTGCAGTGACAGCCACAAGTCATCCTCAGCTCCACCTGAGTCTTCAGCTTCTAGCTGGTGCAAGTCCAAAAATCCATCCGGTGTGAGCTCGCCCTTATGCACAGTAAAATTTGACTGAACAACAGCCCACTCATCATCTTGAACTTCCTCTCCTGAGGTACGCCAATTGTAGAGATTAAATTCCTGCCTGCTTAATCCCCCGCTTGAGTCGAGGTCCAACTGATCAAATATCCGTATGAGTAAAGCGCGGAACTGGCGGGTGAGAGTGACTTGGTTAGTGCTAGGATCCCGAGTCACTAAACTGACCGTTTCAGAGGACAGAGGCACCTGCACTGGCAGACGACACCCACTAGTGAAGGGAATGATTAGGTAGTTACCTGCAGCTAAGTCTCCTTGCCAGTAATGGACACCTTCACTGTCCTGATCCTCAGTCACCCCTACAAAGCTCCTCCCTCCTTCATTGCCCTCCCTGAAGATGTACGCTACCATGTCCACTGGAGCTACTCCAAGATAGCCGTCATCTGCAGCAAGAGGCTCGATTTTGATGACAGTAATGCCATCTTGACTGATATTAAGGCTGTACTGATGAGAAATAATGCTTGGCTGGTCCACATAAAAATTACCCTGGAGTGCACTTGTGAACCAGGTACTGCCATTCACAGCTGAGTTGGCATTTGTTTTGTGGTGGCGTTTAGTGAAAGTTTGCGAGTTAACACGAACATGGTTCGACTTTTCTTCCAGCTTTTCCACGCTTAGCTGCTTTAGCTCATTGGCTGTCTGATAAATAACTCTAGCCAATCGTCCACAGTCTACAGTGTTGCTGTGAACAACATTAGCTTCATTAAGGATATAGTCCACATCAGCCTCCCCAAGGCCAGTGCTAATGAGAGAAGATTTAAACTCACTCAGAGGGACATTAGCTTCAGCACCACCAAACACTCCACTAAAAGCTTTAGAAACGTCCTCCAAAGAAACAGGTTTCAGTTTATTGCAAACCCCCAAAAACTCTTCAAAAGTTATACCGTTTGGTTTGTTTTCACTCCATATTTTCTTGATGAGCTTTTCTGTAGGATTGTAGCCAGCGTACTGTAGTGCCAACTGTATCTCCTCCATGGAAACCAAGTCTTCAGCAACCGAAGACTTCACACACAGGTATGCAGCATGCAACTCCTTGTCTCGAATGCTGTCCATTTTATGAAAAATAGCACAAACTTAGAAAAGGTAAAAAATTACACATTCAATAGCAGAGTCAAGTGAGACTAGGTGATTGTCCTAGCAAAAGATTAGCTTGGAGTGTGTAAATGCACTTTATAAAACTCACCAGTGAGAAATTAGTTCAAAAAGTTCACATAGTAGTCTCTAAAAGAGGTCAAAACTGGAATGTTAAGTTTTGCAGGGCTTTAAAGCTTCATGTTACATCAAGGGTAAATTTCTTTTCAAATTTCAATTTATACTGACACCACAATGAAATAAAACAATTATTGAAGAGTATCTCAAAGAACAAAAAGTAAGCACTTAAGACAATGTAAGGCCAAGCAGAGCTTCATGAGAAGAAGAATACAAGGTACACAAACATGGCAATAAGGCCAAAAATAATGCAAATGTTCCAGACTAGGTAAAAGTTCATCATCCAAATACAACAATTTCTATTCTCCTCAATAACTATTCACTTTGGGAGTATATTATCAACACAGCATATAAGCTAGAGAGTTTCACACATCTGTAGAAAAAATAGTTCATTAGGGTGATCTTGCAGGCAATCTACCATCTTAAGATTATCAAAAGTTGCCCACTTATGACTTCAAATTCTATGGAACGTGCTAGTTTCCCTCCCCCTGCTCCTCAGCTGGTGATGCAGCTGTTATAATTTCCCTATTTCCTTGTACTTTAAATCAATAATCAGAATTTAAACAATTATCAAATGAAGTTGGGATGAAAGTTGAAACACAATACCACAGAGTATAAAATTCATCAAAAATGTGGGAGTAAGAACCATTTTGGATATGACATGTAAACCTTGAGGTGTTAGGTTGTGGATAAGCCATAACAGTGTGGAGTTCAGGTAACATACATCACAGTGCTATCATTCCATTTGTTACTACAAATGAAATGAATGACAGATGAACCACAGATATATTGTGCTAGAATGAGCATCACTTATCACAGAACATCTTAGATTCACAAATCTGTTCAAGCTAAATTGAAAATAGTAGATAAAAATTAATTTTTTATATAGCATTTCTGTAGCTTCATCAAGTGCATAAAGCATACTAACAAAAATAATATTATTACCACACTATTTCATGAATTAAAAATGAACTAGTCCTCCACCCTAGATGAGGCCTAAAATTAATGCAAGTTAAAATCTTACACTAGTCCAGATAGCTAAGAGATTGTCCTCCACCCTAGATGAGGCCTAAAATTAATGCAAGTTAAAATCTTACACTAGTCCAGATAGCTAAGAGATTATGTATAGGAATGACAGTTTTTTGTCATATGCTGAGTATTATACAGCATATTTTAGGTGACATTTTTAATGAAATTTTTTTAAACTCTTGATAAACATGGGATTCCTAACATTCAAACAAATAAACTGAACCCTTTGCACATTGTACATGCTGAGAAGAGCTCATGTACTCACTTCTTATTTTATTTCAGGAATTTTTTCAAGGCCTTAGAAAACATCCTTCTAGTCTCTGCCACATTAGCTCTGAGTAGGTCATGAATGCGCTGAGACAGGCTGGAGTATTATTTTCATGATTTTTGAACAATACATAGATTTGATGCACAAAACAAACTAGAAACCTCATGTAAAAACAGTTATTTAATTGCTGGGTATGTCATTCACTCAATTTTCCTTATTGACTGATGTACATACACATAAGACATGCACATCTACCTAATACAAATAATTTTTGCACAGTAAAATGAACTACAGAACTTTTCTGTTACTTCAAGTAGTAATAAGACTACTCTGCTGTAGTTACATGAGTTATATCAGTGGTTACACCAGTTACATCTATTATATCTCCAGTTACATCTATTACATCTGCAGTTATATCAATTAACTGTAGCCATTTTCATGCGTCACACACCAATCTCCGATTTGTCATCATCTGTCCACAGCCCACCTTTTTTTGGAGGGGTGCCCAAATTCAGCTAGCAAAAAAAAACAATTATGCAAGTGTTTAATAGTGTAATCAGTACAAGTACTTGCTTTCCTGTGTAGTATATGGCTCTTACTGTAATAAGAATCAGAGAATTTAAACAATTTCAACATATTTTGTCCTACAAATCTACATCATTCTTGCCTATCTTTTTCTCTTCTTATTTGTATACAGCACTTTTTGCTATACAAAGCCCTGAATTTTTAGTCCTTTGCTCTTGCTTGCATGCAGTATTTCCTGTAATACAAAGCCTTAGATTTCAAGTTTGTTTCTTTTCCTAGTATGCAATATTTTCTTCTGTACAAAACCCTACACACCTATTGTGATTTTTTTACTGTCTTACAGCATCTAGTGCATGATTCAGATCTATATAACTTCATGTTGTTCAATTGGCCATGCTGGACATGCAGGTATTCAATTTTACACATGCAAAACAATAACAGAGATGTCATTTACACAGAGAATTCAATAACAGGATGTCATTTGTACATAGAAGTCATTTAAACAAACAATTCCACAAAATTTGTAACCAAAACACAAACAATTGTATAACTTATTGTCATATATTGAATGCAATTGCAATTACCATTATAACACAATACAAAGCAAGGCCAAAAAGATACAGCTCCTTTTTCTTGATAATCTCTCTGTCCTGCTGGGCAACACAGAAGTCACCTACAACCTGAGCTCTTCTCTTGTATGTCAAAAGAACTTTTTAGATACTGCAATTCAGCTGTTATTATGAATGTAGCTAAGATAATTTTATAACAACTAAGACTACAATTCTGCTTGTGTGATGTTACTTGCTGAAATACCTACACCTATCTATTGCATCTGTATTGTATATACCAATATCCCATATACAACCCAACTTTATATGGACTTTTCTAGAACAATCATCCCTAACATAATAGCAAGACACACTTTTAATTTTATAAATATTTTTCTTGGTTAGCTAATTGTATTGCAAAGTCTTCTATTGTGAAAAGTCACTAAAATGTACCATACTTCATATCTGTATCTGTCACAAGGAATTAATTGCTTGACAAGATAACCTTAACTTCACTTTAGGGCCAGATATAGCAAGGACCTTTGCTACTACCTTTAATTCCCTATAAAATACACAAATATACCAGGATAGCATTCAAGAAATTTTGATCTGTGATTCCTCAAGAGTCACCCTTGGTCATTTCATAAAAACAACCAGCCAAAAGAGGGCATTACTGGAAGAGCCAGCTTAAAAACAAGCCCTCATGCTTGGCAGGTAGTCACTCTTTAATTAAGGTGACTGTTCAAAGTCAAAGTCTCTTATTCCATGCATGCACTAGAAAATTCTTCACTGCATCCATAACTATTACATATTCATTATCCAGCCCTACAAAAAAGCTCATACCAGAATTCTCTTCAAAACACCAATCATTTCATGTCGTCTCCATACTGTTCACAAACCACACCCATACCGCTCTCGCTCATATTTACTATATACTAAGACCAGATCTGCATTTCAATACGAAACTATAGTTCATAACTTAACTTTATAGCCACCTATAGTTGGGCCTTTGGTTGGTTGGTAGAACTGAAGCCCTCCAAAGAGGCTTCTTGCAAGTGTCGTAACACTAAGTCCACCAGTCTGGACTCAACTGCACTGCAGCTTAGGTTCTTGTCAAAGTTTCAGTTTCTCTGAAACGATTCACTAAAGTATCAGTAAAATTCACATATCAGTATCAGTAAAATCCGTGCGAATCCCTTTTTCTACACATCTCCCAGACTTCCCATAGTGTTAGGCCTTTGTTACAGCCTTCAATTCCCGTCTCAATCTTCCATTTCTGTGCTTCAATGAACGATTGCACTCGTATGATATCACTGACCGTAATACCAAACGTACGAACAATGTACACTTGAAAAACTCGTAAAATACAACTACGAGGGGTAATCAAAAGGTTCTGTAAACATGACTGATGCTGTAATATTTTTATCACCAGTGGAGCCAAGGGGAAACAGCCTCAGCCTCGGGATAGCAGAGTACTTTACTAACGCGAGTGCATTTACTGCTATGGCGGATGGAAAGGGTTGGTTCAGGCCATATTGACAGACGATTTAAACATGAGGCTAGCCACTTCAAAGTTTATTCGGCGTATCTTAAGTGATGAACAAAAGAAGTCACGGCTTGCTATGTCTGCTGAGTTGTTGGAAAATGTGTGTCTGATGCAGCAGTTTAATATTCAATTGTTACTGGTGATGATTCATGGGCTTACAGGTATGTCCCATAAACAGAAGCTCACAGAGGAAAACAGCTTCGTTCCCATAACCCAAGAAGGCACGGATGTTAAAATACCTTGTGAAGGTTACGCTGCTTCATTCTACGATATGGAAAGAATAGTGCACATTAAATTTCTTCGCACTCTTAGGGTGTTACGTGAAAACAATTCTTCGACAACGAAGCAGCGGTCTTAGTAAGGCAAAGTGATGCTTTTGACCAAACGATATCTGAGAAAAATGAAGAAGCAAGTTGTGAAACATTGTGGATGCAACAGTAAAGATATACTGTGTTTGCAAGCGCTGGTATCGAAAATGTGTCTACGAACTACATACTCGTACTGTATTCTTGGTTCGATGGCATTGGTAAAATTTCCTGAGCAGAGCCTCCATTGACAACATGGCACATCATGCTGAGGCTTCAATGAGGTAAGATGTATCTATATAAAACAAGATATGAAGTGCGTAATATTCAGCGATGAGCAAAGAGCTAAGTTGGATGGGCTTAAACGAATGCGCACCATACACGACAAGGAGAGCTAAACTAAAGCATACAGCCTGGATAACGGATGAAATAAAACAATAGTGCAGAGTGAAAAAAATTTACCTATTCTAATTTGAATGTAACAAATCGAACAACTCTCTACGAGACCGTAATAAACATCATGCAATGGCCCTCTGAAAAAAATTAATGTAACAAAACGAAAGCACTTCCAAAAGGAACTACAAACAGCAAAGAAAAATCCAAAACGAACATGGGAAATCATTAAAGAAATGGCACAGTACAGGCCACATTCTGTATCTCACTTATATCCCTCCCAATGTGTGCTCTATCATATCGCTAACAAGACGCATTCAGTCATCTAACCTGGCAACTGCCCTGTTAGAAGATTCGTTCCCTCCCAGGAATATTCCCAGGCTCACAATAAGCCCGTAAGTGGCGGGAATGGTCTTTCGCGTGCAGTACCAACTGTTATGAAAAAAGGCATAGAAAACTGTAGCCGGTGAAAGCCCGAAGGGTAGACGAGAAGGGAACGGGGGAGGTGGGAGAGAAAGCCAGGATGGGACACGCAGCAGCCTTCGTGGCGGCTCAGCACTGTATCATTTGAGCGGGAGAGCTTATACTACTAATAAAAATAAAACTGTAGTTATTATCTGCGTAGAGTTTGCACATCAATGGCTTTCATAAAAACTATGTTCATACGAAAGCACTTAAGAGTGCATGCTTATGCAATGCAGAAAAAGCATTGCAATTTATTAATTTTAATTATTAAAAAGAAAGAACTGAGCATAGTGAACATTCCTCGGAAAAGAAAACTCTAAATTATTGCAGGATAGCTTGACAATGAACAGTTCACCATGAGTTTTGCGTGTGCAGTATGAATTTTATTCCATTAAAAAGAATTCTACTATTTCGATAAAAATAAAATTGTCAAGTTTTATTATACGATACATCTTCTGGTGATTCAGATAACTAAAGTTTATTAAGATGGGATAAGTTGAATTAATGGTCATACATTTCCACAAGATTTGATTGTAGTTGAAATAGCTTAACTGTAGCTCAGGAGGGCGTTTGCCCCTAAATTCCGCCCTGCGCCCCTGACATGCATTCCAGTTGAACTTGTATTATTGTACACCATTTCGTTCAGTATTAAGAACTGGAGAGCAAGTAAATAATCGTAGCCTAGATGTTATCTTGATAAGCGATAAGGACAGTTCAGAGATTCAAATGAACCCGTGCCTGAGCGGGAAACTAATGAGCGCCAAGAGTTCATTCCCACCAGATCAGCTGGCGCCGAAACTCGAAATTCGTACTTGCCGCCGTGCGACGTCACATAGCTACTTAAATCAGCTGCCTCTGGAGCAGTCAACAGGGTATCAGTCCTAGTCGAGGTTAATGCAATGAAACGCGACACGCTTTCCTTGTACGAATATGCAGAATGTGTTCGACCATATAACAAAGTAATATTCGATTGGTATTCCTAATGTTGAATTCAAGGTAGTTTTGAATTTCAAAAATTACAGGCAGATAAGAGATATGGCTACATCTGGCAATGGAAGGTTGGTCGCAAGCCCCTCCTTCGCGCCGCAAACTGTGGGACACTTGGACACTCGGAGCAGTTCACTACCGGAGGATCGGCAAATCTAGTGTAGTTAGATAAAATTTATTTGTCTTTCCTCTCATTACCGCTATAAAAATGTGTGTTGTCTCCGGGTGTGACTGTATGAAGAATTGAAGTATTTTATTATATTATTTTATGTATACTTCGATAATTAGCAGGCTTTCCATAAAAGTTTTGGCGCGGGTGAGTACAAAATTATATGGATGCTCTCAGCAGTTTTTTAAAGGTAATGTTTAGGTTCTTCGTTGACAGTTACATATTGTCGTTGATTAGTTGGCTGTCAAATAGCTTTGAGTTTGCATGAAGTAGAACTTTGAAAGGATACGCCTGCTCCTCCATCAAATAATGTAGGATTTGTAACAGTTCAGTTGGTGCCATTGTTTCCATGGACCTTCGTCACATTTGGTAGCCGTAAAGTTTAGTTGAAAATAATTATCCTTCTTAGCCATTCACAAAGTTTTAGTGTCTTCTGAGCTCCACAAATTCGTTGTTATAAGGTCTGTACGTCAAGTTTATGTCGATTTTCTGTAACTACAAAGCAAACAAAAATTTATGACAGTGTGCATTTTTGTAAGTTTTTGGTGAGGGGCGGGGATGGTGTTGATTTTTGAGTTTAGTACACTTGTATTTTTTCTGTTGATAGTCAGTTAGTGATACATAGATTTTATTCAATTGTGTTTAAAAATCAATTTAGCTTGATTTCATTTACAGTCAGTGAATTATTCAATTATCTAATTAAGGATTTTCTCCGATTATATCAAAGATTATTTAATTAATCAAAGATTAATTAACAATCAAATTAAACACTTTTACTTTCTTCTTGATATAAATTTCTGAAGTTTATGCTACAAAATTGTGAGTACTTTGATAATATTGATGATTTATTAATATAGTTATGTTTCATATCTCATCTTTTTATTTATAAAAGTATATATGTGTATATCTAGAAAATTGTTCTTAGGTTTAACTCTTTCATTAATTGTCAGATTGTATTTTGATGTACTGACAGCCTCAAAGTTATTTTTATGAAGCATCTGCACATTGAATTACTGTGGAGGCTGTGTATATCATAAGGCAAGTTGCTGAAGCAAACCAGTTGCCTCTGTTCCTCATTAGGAACTTTGAATCATTGCTTTAAACTTATGTTCTTCTGATACTTGGAGTCACAAAGTTTTTTTATGATTGTGCTTTTTACCAAAATATAATTTTTGTGATCTTTACTGTGACAAACATGAAAGCAACCATTCATGAATGTTCAATCAGTGTGGGTCATATGAAGGTACTCGAGATACAGCTTTGTTTTCGCTGTATTATTGTTAAAAATATTGTAGCTTATTGAGAATTAGAAGTTTAGAGAACAATTACTATATACTAACATTTACACAGGTTTTTGTTATGAAACTTGATGCCTTGTTAGTTATTGATGTATAAAATTAGAAAAGTTGTGTGTTTATACTCTGTACTGTCTGAACATGAACATGTTCACATTTTAATCAATAGGGATTCAGACTAGATTGAAATATTGTGCTCAAGAACAATTGTTTGTACAAATTCAAAAATAGTTTCATTCCATGTAAATTATGATGTGTTCAACATGCACTGCAAGTTATGTAAATTGATTTGAAATACATTGTGCAATCATTGGCTTTGCATTCTGGTGATTGTGTAATCTTAAGCTAGTTCTGCTTAGTAGTTAAACAAGTGTCTCTATTTTAACAGAAATAATAAGTTGAGCATACACACCTTTAAATAAATTTAAAAACATAGTGGCAAGTTTTTCCCTTCAACATTCTAAATTCATTGATGCATTCTTGGGAGAGGTTCATTAATTATTAAATCCATATTCATTAGTTAGGACATTCATTAATTAGTGCATTTATGCTACAAGGTAAGGCAGAAAATATTTTTGTTCTTCTCAATTGATTGGCTGAGAGCAAAATATTTGAATTATTGAAAGATGTAAAATAATCTGTGGAGTTTGACTTCATTATATTGAATTATTTATGTTATTTTTCCTAAAATTTATTTGTTATAGCTTTTCAATCTACCAAACATTATTTCAGTTGTTGAGTCTTTTATTCAGTAATTATGATAGATTCAGGTGTGAGAATTGGTTTAGCACATCTGAGAGCTTAATTGTGCCAGGTCTGATGATTATATAGTGATTACCTGTAACTTTTAGGAAACTACTTTTTTTCTTTTGAAAATTTTTTCGTCAGTTTTTTTTATACCTAGGGTACTTATTATAGGTGAAAAATCATAACATTATGGAATAAATATTCAAGTTAAAAAAACAGAAACATAATTTTTTGTTTTACTTGGTCATGTGAGGCCATCAATTAAAAACAACCCTAGAGTATACTTGGACTAATGAAGAAACAAATGGTGTAATATAGCACATTTTTCTCTTTAAATGCATTACAAAATAATAAATTTGTTTTCTTATGTATACAATGAAGAGCCTAACTAAAAATGATGGAATATGTTCAGTATTACTAGAAAATGAAGAAGTGATGGGCTGTTCCCATCAACTAGGTGTCAATCTTGTTGAAAAAATGTCTCTGTACTGATGCCACTGTGCAATCCTGTAGATGGGAAAAATATTATCAGTAACCATTTAATAAGTGTGAAAAATGTATAATTTGCTATTCAACATCCTTTGCAGTTTCAGAAAATGAATACAATATTGTACATTATCAGAGCCATTAAATATTAACAAAATATTTAAAAGTAATTCAATGGAATAATTATTTCACTTGGGAAGGTTTCATTTACTGACTCATTGGTAAATTATATCAATTTGCCAGCACATAATATGAGCATGTCACAAGTCTAATTGTACTGAATGGTCCAATCAAATATTTACCAATCAATTTTTTTACTTTATTAACTTGCCAGATTTCTCTGTCATAGGCTGTAAATGTGAAAAAAGTTGGCCCTAAATAGAGCCTGTCTCCCGCACACGAGCAGCACTGTAATGAGAGGCAGCCGGCAGACTGGTGTGCCATCATCAAAACAGAACAATATAGTCTGTCTACCACACAAGAGCAGCACTGTAATGAGAGGCAGCTGGCAGACTGGTGTGCCATCATTAAAACAGAACAAAAACAAAGTTTGAAATTGTTACAATGAGTCATTTTGTTGCTCTTGCAATACTTTGTTTATTTTGCACTTTTTTGAAAAAAAGACTATGGTACACTTGGTTGTTAGAGGATTATGTATTGGCTACTCTTGAGGTTATGACTAGATTATTTGTAAATTTAGGACATGAAAATATTTCTGTATTTGAATATTTTGGTTATGAAACTTGCAGTTGAGTGTCAAAGAACTTAGTAAATGTATTTATGAAGAAAAAATACAAATCTTGAGACACAATTGTTGTCACTTATTTAGTTGAAACAAAGTGTGACATGAGTGTCATTGTATGATGTTAGATTTGGAATGCAAAGAAATATCTTACAAAGTATGCATTGACATCTGACTACTAACCTTCATAATCCATCTCTTTGGTTGACAGGAGGAACAAATGTAGGAGGAACTCACAATATGTTCATAATTTTCTGTGGTTGCAGGAATTAAGTTACAATGAATGGCTATGCTTTGTGAATATTTGTTGTCCATGAAGGTAGTAAATTGTTAATCTAATCATTGATTTTATTGTGTACAGGTAAAGCGAGGAGCTGCTTGGGGACTTGCAGATCCAGGGATGGCAGCGTGAGCACAGCTGCTTGCACAGTTCTCCCTCCTTCCCTCCAGTCCCACTCTTGTCTCTCCAATGTCGGTGCACAGCAGGAGGTCTGAGGCTGCTTCACCTGCTTGTCTTTACTTTTGCTCTCACCTCTGTGTTGTAATGTAATGTGTGAATAAAATTGATAGCATTCCTAGATGAGAGGCTTAGGCTTTATCATTTTATTGTTAAATAAAAAGTATTTAGTTTCAGCTCTGTTGTAATTTAGGTCAGTTGTGTTTCTCTTGGAATGTGAATTCAGCTTGCATCCTCTAAAAGTACCTTAAAAGCCTGGCACACTTTTCTCTTCATTGTCTTCAGATCTTTCTCTCTCTCAAGCATGTCTCATTCATGGGGAACTAAGAACAAAACTTTCCTAAAATTCTTAGATGTCCAGTAATGGTTTCAATATAGTTTTTTATAACTCGGGCAAAATATGTGCATCAGTCTGCTTGTGTAACTATTTGCTACATATTTCTATTGTTGATGTTGATTTCATTTGTAGCAAACAGTGGATAATGTCTTGAAAAATGTCCTATCCTCTATTTTTTTCACCAGTGAAAGCATCACATTCTCACACAATGCCCTAAGTTCAACTCATCAATGTGCATTCAAATTTGTTGAGTTACACTTGACCGGATTGCAGGAATGCATTTGTTTTCATTTATACACGTTTTAGAGATGGGAAAATATGATGAAATTTACTTTAAAATATTTTGGCTTAGTCACTGAACACAGCTGACAAAAGTGTCACGTAGCTGCAGTGCAGGTAACCACAGGATGCATCTGGAGAGCACCAGTCAGTTTCTGCAAGTTTATCAGAAATTTACTGGCCAAGCCTTGCTGGATCGGAGATTATCTTTGAAAATAGGGTCTACAGTGCTCTTGTTTAGTGATGGAGTAGCTTTCATATTGCTGTTCTATTTTGTTAATGTAGCAAAAAATTCTGGTAATCTAATGGCATGAATCTCTCTACATCCTATTCCTTTGTAATAAAAGTCTTTTGTTTTGCAGATCGAAAAGTAGCTTACCAGTCGACAAGCCTGAGCAAGTCGAACATCTCACTGGCAAGAGAAAAGACAGTGACTCGGAAAGAGACGCTGCCATTTTTGGGGCAAACGTGGCTGTTGTGTTCAGGGGCAGTGCGTGTGGAGCTCAGGAGGAGACTTGTGAGCCTCCTGCCAAAGCACTCAAGGTGAGATCGCTGTTTCTGGGCACTTTTATGTTGGTAGTTTGAGCTACCTACTTACATTTGAAGGTTGTGCTCATCCCGATGAGGCTGACCTAACACACAAGGGAGATAGTGCTTATCCTGATGAGGCTGACCTAACACACAAGGGAGGTTGTGCTTATCCCGCACAAGGCTGTCCAAACTAGCACTGGAAGGCATGGAGGCATCAACAGTAGTGACGTCACCTATTCTTGAGATAGTCGCCGTTCATACATCGCACCTGTCCTGTGTTTGAGTTGTGTAAAATGAATTCTTGTGCCTAAGGTGTAATGCTGAAGCTTGGTTTCTTCCATCAGCTGGTGTTCACAAATTCCCTAAGAACTCACTGTTCACCTGATAGAGAATATATTTTGGTGAACAATTTTGACATCAATGAAAGATGTGTTTAATTACTCATTTGGGACAATTTAAGGGTTGATTTTTGATCTAAGTGGGTTGTCTTGCAGCGTGTTTTTCTATTTCACGTATAGTCTGATTCAGCTCACTCTGATATTTTTTAATAATAATGTTGGGTATTATGAAAGAAAGTAATGGAAAACTGAAATCAGTGGTTTAAGTCAGAACAGATAACAAATACGTATTTGATTTTTATGCTTCATCAATGTGGAGTTCCTAAACTCTTCGTAATGGTGATGGCTCAGCTGTACATACCCTCGTTGGCTTGTGACTTGGCCTTCCTCAAGGTAGCTCGAGTCTTGATGCCACTATCAGTTTTGTTATCTGGCACGTAGTTGTTCTTTGCACCTGGCACTCGCAGTTTTGTTTTCTCATTGCGCTGTGATGAAGAGGTCAGGGAACTGATAGAACATTTGAAAGTGTCCTCCACATTGTAGCTATAATACTATTACTGCATTAAGGCTTCTTACTTAGTGTTCAATTTGGCATTGTCCTCTAAACTACCGTGGTTATTAATGCGCTCATGTTTTATACATATGCTTGATTAAGCTTTGTCTTGTAGGTTGACAGCCCAAGCCCAAAAAGCTCATCAGGTCGCCCCCTGCGTAGAGCCTCCCTTAGGGCTCGTGTGAGCCTTACCTCCACTGCCACCTCCAACAGGCGGAAGAGCACTCGTCTCTCCCAAAGCTTCCGACCTGCTGCTGGGGGGAGTAGCATGTCTCAAGGCAATGATGCCGCTCCTGCAGCTACCCACTGGACTCAAAAAAGGTGATGATTCTTTGTTGAATTCCTCTGAGTCTAATTTGGAGATCAGAGCTGTTGGATGACGGTAATAATTGGAGGGTGCATCAGGCTTGGATGTTGTGATTGTCGCGTGTTCCAGTAGGTGGCATACTTCAGGTTGCGATGCTGCTTTTGATAAAATGACGTGTTCAGCATGTAGTGCTTTTTAACAGCATGCTTAGGAAGTGCATTTTTTTATCATTTATTCTCTATTTGCTCTTCAGTGGTGGGCTTCGAGTCGAGTTTATAGTGCCGAGTTGATCTGATTAATTTTAAACTGAGTTAAAAAAGTACAATTGCTCCAAAAATTACTTCATAGTGCAGGGGGACCATGGAAAAAGTTATCCTACTCAAATGCGTCCATCTCTCGTTACAAATATTATTAGTGATTGATTTATTCTTGGGTTGCAGAGTGGTGCCTACATCACAGCATGACAGAAGGCTGTCCTTGCAGCCTCAAGAAGCCTTCAGAATCGAAACCTCAAAGCCCTGTCCACGTAGGGCATCTCAACAACTGCAAGCGCCTCTGTTGTCCGCAGCTGGCGTGGGGCATTCTGCAGTGCACAGGGCGTGTGGTGGTCAGCCCCTCGACGATGTCACTTCAGTGTTGCTCAATGACAGCAGCAGACGACACTCCAATCATCTGTCTGTGCAAACAAGCCAAGTAAATTTAGACCCGCCATATCCTATTATTTCTAGCAGCTCGTCGACTTCATATGGAGCTCCTGCTGCTCAAACTTCTAATTATGCTTCGTTTTTGAGTGAATGTAGCGCTCCCAAGAGCGCTGGTGCTAGTCAGCCAGATGTGGCACCTCCCTCTGCAGTGTTGGCAGGCATCGAGGCGTCTGACAGCTCCCAACTGTCTCTGGACAGCAGCAGCGGCGGGTGGGTAGCAACCAGCAGCAGCAGCTGGTCTTCGGCGAGTAGTTCTAGGCATTCAACAGATAGTGACCATACCACATTAACGGAGAGGAGCAGGTTAGCAGATAATAGATTAGCACATGAAGAGGATGACGCAATTACTGACAGCAACAGATTGTCATCAGAAGGAAGTGGATCCTCAATATCAGAAATTGATGTAGTAACAATAGACTTGAGCAAACAAAGTACCGAGTTGAACGAGGCGTTGGCTCCCAGTAGTACGAGCTGTCAGAGCAAGATTTTGGTGAGCTGGACTTCAAGCAGCGTTGGCTCAGTGTCAGAGGGCAAGGAGCTTACAGAGCGAGGTTTGGCGGGAAGAGGACAGGAATTGTGTGGGGCCGCCCCCCAGCAGGCACCCCGCTCTGTTACCCCCGACGTTCCTGCTGCCCCTCGCATGTCGCTGTTGTCTGGCGCGTCCGTCCGCTTGACGACTAGCTACTCCCCTCTCCCTCCCCTAACTTGGGCAGACCGCCACCAGGTCTGGCAGCGCATGTGTGCCAAGGACAAGCTGTACACACGCAGCCCCAACAATCTAGACACTCATCCTGCGTTGCACTCCAGGATGAGGGCCATCCTCATTGACTGGATCTGTGAGGTGAGTGTGTTACACTGGACACGGTGTCTTCACTCACACGTGTTACACTTTCATTAGGCTGGTCCTTATTTTTTTTATAAATTTAAAGCTTCCCAGGGTTTTCAAATGGTCATTTTTGAGGTAAAAAAACTGAATTATTGAAGCGATCAGACAATTAATCGAATAGCTCTATCCAATTCAAATATAAGTCAACAGAAGTCTTTAGCCTATTAGATACATTTGATATGTATTTGAATTGATAAGTGCTGTTTTCATAACTGTTTGATAGCTTCAATAATTGACAGTTTTTACACCAAAATGACCATTCAAAAACCCCAGGACCCTTAAAATTTATGAAAAAATATACAAGGACCATCCTATAATAGTTATATATTTAAATTTGCCAGCGTTGTTCAAATAATTGTTTGATCATTTTGATAATTCAGACACGGTTGTTTTTTTTACCTTAAAACGTACATTCCCTTTGAATTGATGGGAAAAATAGGCACCCTAACATCCACGTCTTGTCTGCTGCACCGCAAAATGAAGGGCGCCTGACCAGTCTTATCCACCCTAACGCTAGAGTAGGCTTTCTGTCATGGGTAGAGCTCAATATTTAATTTAAGAATAGATAACAAATTTTCTATAATTCTTCACATGTAACTGCTTTAAGAAAGATGCCCTTATCTTGAGATACGCTCGCTACTACTGAGAAAGAATGAGGCGTCTGCACCATGTAGATAATACGAATGATCAATTCTTGGCAGTTGATGACAGGAATTACTGCTAGGAATATTTTCCTTGAATGTAGCTTGATGCGCAGGCTTAGCATGACGGTTGTCCCACTCGCCCTGAGCACGTGAGTGTGATGGTCAGGAGGAACTAGATGTGGTTTCTCTCTAGTTTCTACTTCTAGTCATCTGATGATGTATGCAAACTTGTTCCTCTCACTTGGGGGCAACACCGACCTGGCTTTTGTAACTTGTGAATCTAGTCAGAATCAAAATGTGTATCGTATTTCCTCGTGTCTTTTCTTATTGTGTACGGTTAATATCAGTGCCCGCATCATGATGTTGGTGTCAGTGTTTGCATTCAGATGTTGGTGTCAGTGTTTGCATCATCATGTGGGTGTTAGTGCCCGGATCGTGATGTTGGTGTTAGGACTCGTATGATGGTGTTACTACCCTCATAATGATGTTGATGCAGGTGTCGGAGGTATACAAGCTGCACCGCGAAACATTCCACCTGGCAGTTGACTACATTGACCGGTACCTGCTGGTAACGCAGGACGTACCTAAGCAACAGCTGCAGCTGTTGGGCGTGACGTGCCTCTTCATCGCCGCCAAGGTCGAGGAGATATACCCGCCCAAACTGTCTGAGTTTGCTTATGTTACGGACGGCGCGTGCCAGGAGGCAGAGATCATTGAGAAGGAGCTCATTGTTGTCAAGGTGAGAATGGGGCGCTAGTGAGGTGTATCATGCCAGCTGTGTCGTCACAACACTGACTGCAGTCTCAGTGAGTGTGCAGTTACATCTCTGATAGCAAGTCATGCCAAAACCCTCCGCCACTTTTATTGTTTTTTCTCTCTCATTGTAACAGTTCAAAGGTAGATTATAAGTTACATAAATATTGCAGCAATTGAGCTTCTGAGTTTTGAGATATTATTGAATGACCTAGAAATGAAAAAGATGTAGCTGTGTAAAATTATGCAGGAATTTCTTCACTGTTGCTCGTGTGCAGACGCTGTCGTGGAAGCTGTCGCCTCTCACCTGCACGTCGTGGCTCAAAATCCACCTCCAGCTGCTGCACGACTGCGCCCGTGTCAGCAGCGGTGGGGCAGGGGGTGCGCTGGGGCAGCTCGAGCAGGAGTTCGTGTACCAGAGCTTCAATGGCGAGTCCTTCGTGCAGGTGTGCATTGTGGTGGGCACCGTAGTGGCCTTGTCCTTTAGTGGCCATGTCCTCTGGTGGGAACTTTTGTGGCCATGTCCTCTTGTTTATTCAATGATGGGGCTACATGTAGTTTGATGACTGGATCTGGAATTCGGAGCATGATCGATATGTCTTCAGAGGGGCTTTTTTGGGTCCTTGGAACGGATATTTTGTTTTTTTTGCTACTGTTACGATGTAGCTCTCCTATGGCTTGGTGAGATAATATTTGAAATAAGGTTCCTTGCTCCAAGAGTCTGGAAGGTAGGGTCCTGGAGCACAACGAGACGGCAAGGGTTGTGGACCAAGCTATGGCAGTAGACCCTAAACAGCCTACGTAGATGTCAACAACTCTTGTTCCTCACTCTCCTTCTTGGGGTTGTTGTAGGGACTGAGTACTTTGTATAATGTTTGGTGGTAGCCAGTTGTGTGTAGGCTGTAAGTAATGCTGGTGTGAGTTGTGTGCAGGCTGTTAGTAATGCTGGTGTGAGTTGTGTGCAGGCTGCTGGTAATGCTGGTGTGCAGGCTGCTGGTAATGCTGGTGTGAGTTGTGTGCAGGCTGCTGGTAATGCTGGTGTTCAGGCTGCTGGTAATGCTGGTGTGCAGGCTGCTGGTAATGCGTCGCTTGTGTGGGCAGGTGTGCCGCCTGCTGGACCTGGTGGTGCTGGAGGTGTCCAGCTTGCAGTTTGCTCCTTCCCTCATCTCAGCAGCCGCCCTCTCCTTCTTCTTCCGCACGGGGCCTGCAGCCAAGGTGTCCGGGTACTCCCCTGCTGAGCTGTCTGTTGCTCAGCGCTGGATGAAACCCTTTGCTGAGGTGCTGCTCACTCTTAGCCGCTCCGTGCCGCTGAAGGCCTTCAAGAACGTGCCTGCTGAAGACTACCACAATATTCAGACAAAAAGTGTCAGCCTTGATGACATGGTCAGTCCAGGTTTGCTCGTATTTTCTTTTTATTTACTTAATGCATGTACAAACAGTGAAAAGTTGTCTTCTTATTCTTAAGTCCAAATTATACGAACATATTTTCTTACTGTTTATTTGGGATTACGTCCCTCTGGACAAAATTTCCTATAATTTCCCAAAATCCTAATTTGTGAACAATATTAGGGGAGCAGCTTTATTGAGTCTAAATATTTTTTTGTGAATTAATTCTGATCAGAAATGCTAAAAGCTGAATTTTCATGACTCATAGAGTAGTAATTGATTTGAGGGAGCTAACAAAATTGAAGCCATCGTCTTGCAATTTGTATGCTTGATTTCTTCGTGTATTTGGTGTAGAGTCTCCGTTATGAAAATTCTAACATTCGTATACAGCAAGTAGTTTGGTTTATTTTATTTCAGTGTTGAATTGAAATTGTTCCTTAATGATGATTATCATTATTCCATCAGTTTTAAGTTAAGAATGGTAGTGATGGACGGCTGGGGTTAGCCAGGGCTGAGGTCCTGTATTGCGTGGATGAGGTAGAAAAGTCAGATGTGTGTAGTAGCAGTGGCTAACTCACGAGTGATCGTGTCAGTTGGGCTGTAGATCCATGAGCACCAAGCAGTGGAAGCGTGTGGGTCCAGCGCTTGCATTGAAACACAATGACGAGGTCTCAGAAGTCTGATCACTGAAGAATCTTTTGTTTTAGGGAACTTTTAAAAGTTTCTTCCTTTCTCTACCTTACACTGAGTGTCAGTATGCGGAGCACTGCATGTCAATTGAATACTGAAATCTGTGTTTTGTGTTGTAGGATAAAGTCTTGGTAAAGATGCAGGAATGTGAACAACAACAGAAGCAGCAGCAGTCGTGGGGAGAATCGAGCCCTCCACTGCAAGAAGGGCCCCCCGAGTCCGTCCTTACTCCTCCAAAGACGGACGAGAAAAAGGAAGGGGAGGGAGAAAGTTCTACAGCTACTACAGCCAACACTGCAGCGCCTCCTGCAGCAGTAGTGCCCTACCATCCGCCTGTGTCCTTTGATGCCTGAGCGTGTGTGTGTGTGTGTTGTGCACACTGCGCAGCGGCGCTGATGTGGTGCTTGCCCTCTTTGCGATGCCACACCTGTACTTCTGTGATAGTCTATAGTTGCTCATTATGCAATTTTGATGTCGAGAATGCCTCTCGCTAATTGTACGTTATTAGCTTTTAGCTGTGTTGCCGCTAAAATTTATTATGTCGTGCCAGCTGGAAAATGGGTTGGGTTGCATTCAAGCCTCCAGCTGGTATTCAGTAAAGGAAAGCATACTACTTTTCAGGAGCGCACATTCAGGTATTTAACTCAACAAGCTTCTATCTTAGATACTCACAGCGCTGTCAGTTATTTTTCGATGCTGTTTAATTTATTTGTAACGTGTTGCTGGTGTAAGTGCCTCTAGCAACAAGCGCCTCTTGACGCACTCGAAGGGCGTGATTGTGCTTCACTGTCAGCCAGCATTGCGGCCACTAGCCTCAGTCATGTGACTCCCCTGTACTGATATTCTGTTTTATTCCTAAACCTCTAATGAGATCGCCTTTTTTTTATCGCTAATGACAAAAAAAAAGCTACGTCCGCTCACGCGTCCTGTTCTGCCAATGGGAGTCTTAGGGAAATACCGTACAGATGCTGCCTCTATGGACACTAATTTGACGTCTCAGTCTTGGAGGAAACTGAGATAAACAGTTCTTAGTCCCTAATAAAATGTCCCCTCTAAGTGCTTGTTACTGTAGAATGTCAACTCTTGTCATTCCTCGACGTTAGCGTTTTATTAGCTGAAAGTTTTACACAGTGCACCGCACTTCTCTGCATCGTGTATGTGTGGTACATGTTGCTCGTACTGTTAAACAATTGCACTGTTAAATGAACTTAAATCGGTTTTAAACCTTTGCATTAATTAGTTTTTAAATTCCTTGATTGAGGTGTACAGTTTCCCACAAAAAGGCGAACTCGCTGTTCGAATGTTACCTTACTTAGGTCTACGTGATCTCTTAAATTCGATGCATAAGTTTGTTTTTTGTTGAAACAAAGAATTCATGATTCGGGCTGTTGCTTGCGATACCAAACAGAGGAATTACAACAGAGAACTTCACTTCTCTCAACTCAGGTCCTGATGTGATGAGACGCATAAGGAACAGGATGGAGGAAAAATTAAAGATGCCCAAGTTTGTCTGCAAATAAAAACTTATTTTAATGAGTGACAGTAATCGTGGATTAGATAAAGTTTTGAGATGAAAATAAAAATTAATATTTACCCAAAAGTGCTTTGGTCAAACTAGCAGGTGTCCGGTTACTGAAACCGAAGTGTTGCGTTGATGAAAACATTTATTTGATGTTTTAACTCCAAACCATAAATTTCGGTATCGTATCGAAACTAGAAAATTTCACTTGTACAATTTGAGAGCAAGTTATCAGGTTGATGCAAAAGTTTTGCCGATTAGTAAGCTTAATTTTTGAGGATAAAAAAGTTATTTTTAAAGAATTCATAACAATAGCAAGATGCGAAATATGAATCTAACTCATTTTTAATCTTTTCCCGTGATGTAACCTGCCATTTAAATGGTTCTGTAATCCTCGAAATAAGTGATAATCAAAAGGGGTTAGGTTGGGAGAATATGCTGGATGGGGTAAAACCTCCCAATCAAGTTCTTCTAGAAGAGCTTTGGTCTGTCGCAGGCTCGCAACAAGAAACACGTTGGCACAGGTTCTCAGGAGACAGTTCGCGCGGAACCCATTGTGTGTGTGTGGAATCCACTGAAACCTTTCCCATTTTTTGTTGGCATATCATGGTTGTATGGGTTACATCAAATTGGTTAGCCAGTTCCTTCGAGGTTACTGTCGAATTTTCAGTAACAGCGGCTTCCAACAACTCCAAATCAAGCTTTTTTTGGGGCGACCCCCTCCAAACTCATCTTTCAAGTTAAAATTTCCTTTACGAAAACGGGAAAACCACCATCTGCAAGTTTTCTTCTTCACAGCATCATTTCCATATGCACTTTGAATGTTTTGTGCCGCAGCACTTGCACTGAAACCTCTATGAAACTCGTAGAGTAAAGCATGTCTGATATGTTCTTTAGTTGGGTTGAACATTGGTGCGAATAACGCTGATAAATATGAATGATTCCTTAATAGTCAAAAAGAAAGGTTTCAATTACTCATGATATGATAAATAAGCAATAGAAATAGACATAATATCAATTTAGATAATTTTGAATTACCTTCAAAATCGGCAACAATTTTTGCACCAACCTGATATTGACGATCAAACTGCAGGTCCGGGCTTTTGTGGGACACCGTGTATTTGATATGAATGCTTTCTCCTTGAATATTTACTGACATTTCTGAAGCCTATTTCTATATTTCGTTAAAATATGGGCAAAGTATGCAGGCTCAGCTGCCTTGCGTGTGCTGCTGTGCTTTTATTTATCTGCGAAACATTCAGGTGACGACCTCCTGCTGTGCGTGTTTCGTCTCCTGCTGTGCTGTGCGTGTTTCGTCTCCTGCTGTGCTGTGCGTGTGTCGTCTCCTGCTGTGCTGTTCGTGTGTCGTCTCCTGCTGTGCTGTTCGTGTGTCGTCTCCTGCTGGAACCCAGACCGCCACCTACCACACCTTCAGTGGCTCTCTCCCCCTCCAGGCAAAGTGGAAGCTAATGTGTATTGTTGGTGTGTAGTTGAAACTGAAGCTGTGAGTTTGGCATGTAGGTGCTCTTCAAGTTTAGTTTAGTATTTAATATTGAGCCATCGTCTCGGGCATTGTTTCTTATTTAATGTAACTCTTTCAATGTTCTCATAGTGACCTGCACTGGCATTATTTTGTTGACTCTGTATATAAGGTTATGGTGAGGGGTAGTGAAGGTGTTCTGTGAATTGTTAAGTATTGTACGGTTTGCATCGTGCTGTGTTCTCGTACACTTTAATTTAGATTCATGAATAAACATGGCTGCTGCAATTAGTAACCTCTAGCCTCTAGACAAGCAGGACTGTGTGCTGCAGCGCTGCTGGTGGGCGATAGACGGTGCACATTCTCGTGCACCAGCATTCCTTGATCAGCTCAATAAGTGATCAAGGAATGCTGGTGCATTTGCCGAAGCTTGCTGTTTTTAAACTCTGAAAGACCGCAAAATATGGAAGCACCAACGCGTTGGATGTTGAGGGTGTTGTGGAACAAGAACTCCATCTTGCAGTGCCTGAGCACATCTCCGTTTCCTAGCTTTCCTCCAGTAAAGAGGGCAGCTGTGGAAGCGAAGAAGCGCTGCTCGCGTCGTGTTTGCGTGTCTGTGCTGCAACTGCTAGTGTTGCTGGTCGCTGTGCTGGTGTTACTGGTAACTTGTATGCAAGCTTGGGCAGTGTGGTGTGCACGACCGTCATTGATGTGGTCCCACGCACTCGTTTGTCTGAGTAGCCCCTCCAGTTGAGCGTCTTCCTGACGCCACCTCATGTGCAGCCCTGGCCGTCAGGGAATCAGGTCTGGCCTCACAACCAACACCTCGCCAGCAAGAGTGCCTCGCCCCGTGTGTGGGGGGACTCAGACCTGCTTAGGGGTACTGTTGGCCTGGTGTCAGTGCGGACGAATTCTTATGTGTTGCCTACCTTTGTGTGAGAAATGCACGCGTGTGGCCTTTTTTTTTGTGATGAATGGGACAATTTTACGTAGCTGAGGGCTGCCATCATAGTCTAGTAAGCCTCGTCAGCCGTTTTTCTTGTTTATTTTCTTAAATTTTGTTGCGTCGAGCCTCCCAAGTTATCGACCTTGATACTTCATGCTCATAGTAGGTCGTTATGTCCAGTAGTATTTCATAATCATTGTAGTAATTTATCTTTAATTATTGTTTCATAGACCAGTGTGAGTTTTATTGATGTATGAACTTCCGAGGACTTGAGAACTTTCATTGAAAGCTTCTGAGAGAGAGTGAATTTGTTAATTGTCTTTATGTACTGCAACACCGCACCTGTGTTCAGTGATGTTGTAGCTCCTGTTTGTGTACTGCAACACCGCACCTGTGTTGTTCAGTGATGTTGTACCTCCTGTTTGTGTACTGCAACACCGCACCTGTGTTGTTCAGTGATGTTGTACCCCCTGTTTGTGTACTGCAACACTGCACCTGTGTTGTTCAGTGATGTGTAGTAGTGTGAGTTATAACATGGTGTGATATCTTGGTCATATCAAGAGAATGCTACATATCATTAGTTGTATTGTAAATACTGGAGTGTTAGTCATATCAAAGTGGTACATATCATTAGATCTACTGTACATACTGATGTCAGTCATATGATGTTACGTATCATTAGGTGTATTGTAAATACTGATGTCATTCAAACAATAATGTTACATATCATTACGTGTATTGTAAATACTGATGTCAGTCAAACAATAATGTTATATATCATTAGGTGTATTGTAAATACTGATGTCAGTCAAACAATAATGTTATATATCATTAGGTGTATTGTAAATACTGATGTCAGTCGTATGATAATGTTACATATCATTAACTGTATTGTAGATACTGATGTCATATGATAATGTTGCATATCATAAACGTATACTGAAGCGTCAGTGTTGTGACTAGGCATGGGCAACATTCGCTGCATTGTAGATACAGACGCGTCAGTCTCATCAAGACAATGGTGCACATCATCAGCTTAGTGTCCTGAAATATGACGCATGCCATTATTGATGATGCAGATCTAAATTTTGAAAGCTTGGTCGTGCGTGAATGTCACGTATCATTATCCCAGTGTAGACACTGAAGGCTCAATCACGTGGCGTGAGCAATGAGGATGGCATACGTTCGAGTATTGCCTGCTTACTAGACTGGAAGCATCGGTCAATAGGAGGCAGCACTGCCTTGCAGCTCCGTCACACAGACTGCAGCTCCGTCACGCCGACTGCAGCTCCGTCACACAGACTGCAGCTCCGTCACGCCGACCGCAGCTCCGTCACGCCGACCGCAGTTCCG
>VCRD01004785.1:7798-25976 GCA_006783055.1 Trinorchestia longiramus
TTGTGCCTGTGGGTTAAACCTAACTTGTGCCTGTGGGTTAAACCTAACTTGTGTGTGGGTTAAACCTAACATCACCAGCTTGCTCGACTGGTGAGCGAATATGCTTGCGAGCGGGAAGACCCGGGTTCGAATCCCGCTGCCGACATGGTTGACGCAGCTGGAAATACGGCATGGGACTTGGGTAAAACAACCGAATAATTATCGAAGTAATTATCCGACTATTCTATTCTATTTTATATATTAGTAATATGTAGTTACACAGACAATAACTCAAAGTTAAATTAGTTTTCTTCGGTAAATCCTCTCATATTTGGAGCGTCTTTTCACAGATGAACGCCTCACTGATGTTATCATCGCGTAACTCTCATTTATGAAGATTAGCAATAATTTCCTCACTTCTTCCAATATTTGAGGCATTTTCTTCGTGATATTTGAGGCTTTTCTTCCCTTTTGCAACATCCGCTCCTTTAAGCTCTTCTTTTTTCTTCAAAAACTTGATATCGTTGACTTGGCCATACCGTACTGCGTAGCAAGATCCAAAACACGCACTCCACTCTCAAATTTTGCAATGATTTCCTTTTTCAGTTCGATCATTGTTCCAACATTCTTCGTTTTCACTCGCCCACGCTCACTAACATTCTTCTTAGGGCCCATTTTTAGCGGTTTAGAAAGCAAATTAACCAAATATACAGGAACATGAAATAGCGTATAACGTTGCGTGAGTTCACGTGTGACCAGAACAACAGACGGCGTGTGATTGCCGACGCTGGACTTGGCGCGCTTCCCACTCAGCTTGGTTCGACTTCCGAACACTTGTTCTGCTTCCGGGCCGAAAATCACAACAATTTTTCGGTCGACTTCTGATTTGTTCGACCTTCAAGCCGTTCGACTTCAGAGGTATTACTGTATTAGTGGAGCCGAATAGTGAATGTGTTTACAGTGCCAACAGAAACGGTATTTTTGCACAGCTCGTTCAAATTTCAGCGATTTTAATGAAGAAGTTTAGAGCTTGGGACGTTGCAAAGTTATTTATGACCATTATTTCTGGTTCGCACGTTACTGTCATTTTCGAATAGCCTTTCCAGGGTAACATCGTTAAGGCCGTTGAGGTACCCATATTTATAGGCCTCAATGAGTTGTACTCGCAGTCTTTTTCGTTCTAGGGAGATAAGTTCTAACTGTTGAAGACGCCTTCCGTAGCTGACATTTCGGTGCTCAGGAATACTTGACTAAACATTGAGTTATAAAAGAAGCCTGAGAAGATACCGCACATAGGCCTAAAGCAATCACATCGCATCAATTATGCGCCATAACATTTATGGCGTTAATTGTTCATACCAGTAAGTGAATGCCATTGATTAAAAAACACTAATCACATATCAGTATTTAGATCTCATTCCTTGATCACTATTAGTTTACCGTCATTAATTGGAATACCAATAATTACATTATATTATGCATGTGCCATTCATTAGATGTCATTAACAAAAAACCATTACATGCAATTATTTAGATATCTTTCACACAATACTATTAACGAAATGTCATTAATTAAACGCCAATATTAACATTTCATTAAGTGTTATTTTCCAACTACTATTTATTGAATATCTTCAATTGCATCCCTTTAATTGCATGCCGTAAATCTGAACGTCACCGTTAGTAAGAAGAGAAATAAAAAGCATCGTACTAAAGTTATAAATAAAGAAATGAAACAGTACAAATAAAATGGAAGCTACTAAAGTTAGACATAGAAAAGAATCAATACTAATAAAAACATCTTACTGAAGTTAGACAAAGAAAAGAAACAATACATATAAAAGCATTGAACTGAAGTTACACAAAGAAAAGATACAATACTAATAAAAACACTACTGAAGTTAGACAAAAAGAAAAGAAACAATACAAATGAAAAGCATCGTACTAAAGTTAGACAAAGAAAAGAAACAAAACAGATAAGAAGCATTGTGCTAAAGTTCGACATAAAGAAAAGAAACTATACAAATAAAATGCATCGTGCTGAAGACAGACATTGAAAAGAAGCAACACGAATAAAAAGGAAGTTACTGAAGTTAGGCCCACAAATATTATTGTCATACATGAAATTAGCTGAAAAAACAACCCAAAAGTTTTTCCCGAAGGAAATTACAGAAACGACAATAAATAGAGAACATTTATTGTGATCTGTTCGAAATTTTTGAGGAAGAAATACGTACGTACACTGATACGGAAGAGCCTAATCTTAACGCACATAAATACATGAATGTATATTTATGAGTGCTCGTAAATATGCCCCATACGCACTTGTAATATCCCACTGAGAACCTGAATTTCGGAGATTTTATTTTTATTATTCATTTAATGCAGTGAATAATAGTCATGACAGTCGGTCCAAGGGGACACGAGGTCTAATAAATAAAAATTATTCTAGTTATTACGTAGACCTGGTTTTGCTTGGTGCTTGTGGTGATCCCAGTAAACATCTAATGATGTATTCATAAATACTCCAAACATCCAGTACTTTCCCTTGATTGACACATGCAGCCAACCGCAAACTAAACTCACCTCCCATTTAGAAAATAGTCAGAGACTGAAAAATAGAGACATGAGAACTGTATATACACTTGTGCAAGAGGTCGGTTGCGCGGCCTGTCTCTCTCAAGACACGACGACTAACCCTCTTACCCTCCAGTAGACTTCTGAAACATTATTATTATATTCTTGGTTTAACCACCGCAGCCACAACAAAAGCGATCTCAGCAGTGATGCACGGTATCAAGAGGCAGTCCCTTAAGTTTTAGGGTCATATATCTTTAAGGAAATGAGAATAAGTATCAAAGTCTCTTTCATTGAATTTTGTCGTGTGATTGTAGATTCTATTGTACGATTTCTGCAACATATGCTGAGTCTGCACTGGGTAGCCAGGGCCTCCGTTGACGTTTTCTTTTCTGAGACACAAACTGACGAAGAAATGCTGCATTAGCAAAGCCTGAGTGGTGCATAGGAATCCCGTGCAAGACGGAGCGCCAAGTCCCCCAACACTATTCCTTGTATAAAACTACGACCTCACAACGCCAGGCTCAGAGGTGTACCAATTGTCTACTTTAAAGCGTATATCGTTCTTTACAACGTGTCTCATTGTTTATAAATGGGCAAAACCTAAAAATGAGACACCAATTCTTCGTTCTAACAGCCTTCATCGTAAGCCACTTATTGTAGAAGTATTTTCAATGTATATATGAACAAAAAAATATACATCAGAATAGTAGATTAAAGATTAGTAGAAAACTGATACTTATGAAATGTAATTTCTGTACAGATAAAAAATTACGAAGCCCAAAGCACATGACTGCAATTCATTGAAGGAAATGTGTTATTTTGAGAAGTCACCGCAAATATAGGACCTAAAACCTTTACTCAATGAAATTCTACAATAAGTATCAGAATATAAAACAATGATAACCGTGGTCTATATATTTTCATTAGTTTGTCTGTGGCTGTTACTTGAACTTGTGTTTTAAATATTACAGGAATATTCCATCTAACATGATTGAATAAAAGGAATAAAGGCTGTTTTAGGCCTACATTCAATTCAACATAATAACACCTACCTCCAATCTTCATTATGTTCAACATGATGCAGGCATTGGAAAGCGCTGCCGACATGGTTGACGCGGCTAGAAATACGGCATGGGACTTGGGTAAACAACCGAATAATTATCGAAGTAATTATCCGACCCAAGAATGGGCCAGAAGGTTCGTTCCTATAGCCTCATTCTATTCTATTCTATTCTAAGCGTACGTAATCGTTCATTGAAAAGTTGATGCCACACTCCGTAGACTTTTCATACCAACCACTGGTTTTCTTCATCCTTTCCTTACCGTTTATATTGAAAAGTTACCATTTCTTTCTTACGTATGATGAAAAATGGGGAAACTAACATAAAAGGACCAGCCTGTACACATGCAAGTAAACAAGAAATGTGATGGACGAGATGAAATTGACATCGAGATGTTCATGAATAAAATTTTAAGTTACCATAAATCTACTCAAGAATAACACATTAAGTTTGACAGAATATACGTCTAGCTTTATCTAAATATTGACAGTAGCAGGATAACTAACCACTTTATGCACTTAGTGAATACATGAAGTCAATAAAAATACAGTTTAACCATTTTAAAAAGAAGATAATAAATGAATATATAATTGAAACCAGTATGCACGAAATTTCAGAACAACAGAATTTCGAACGTTTACGAAAGAGAGATGAAATTATTATCGTAAATACTTTCCATTTAAAATTTCATGGGTTTGTGAATTTTGTTCTAATGGAACAAAAGTCACACAAAAATCCCCCGAAAAATCGAATAGATTTGTTAGGGAAGCTAGTTGAACAATATCTCTCAGTAAGAATTATTCAAATGGAACAAAATAATGGAATAAAAAAGACTTATCAAAACCACAACACAACTAATAAATTCTTGCCACCATCGCTGCCGAATTTTCAATGCACCACTAACGTCCAACTCGCCGACCCGAAACTGTCAAAACGTATTTAAAAAAAAACATTCGTCCGTTTTTACACCGGAAAAGATCTTCCTAAAGAATAGAATAGAATGAGGCTATAGGAACGAACCTTCTGGCCCATTCTTGGGTCGGATAATTACTTCGATAAGTATTCGGTTGTTTTACCCAAGTCACATGCCGTATTTCTAGCCGCGTCAACCATGTCGGCAGCGGGATTCGAACCCGGGTCTTTCCGCTCACAAGCAGATTCGCTCACCAGTCGACCAAGCTGGTGATTATATAATGGTATAATGGCTCTTTTTTTTTACAAAACTTTCGAAGACGACGGATTGGGCGAGCGCTCAGGAGTAACAGCATGGATTACACAGCACAAATGTTACATGATTGCCATCTTCTGATTGCAGATACAGCAACACTTGCTGCGAAATGCATGCAGATGATGACCACATTCAGCGAGTACAGGAGTGAATTACACGGCACTTGAAACACACGGAAAGAGTTTGCAAATGCAGAGACAGTAAATAATGGACAAGGGAAATATTTAGATGCCTAAAATTCTTCGAGTCAAAATACTCTGGCAGCTTAAATATTAATTATTATTAAATATTAAGGAATTTGAAATCAACAGTAACGACATTTAAACTGTTGGAACATTGACAGTTAAAATATTCAGATAGTTTAATTATTTCCGTACGTAACAAGCACTTACTACCTGGTCTGCTTAGCCTTTGGTTGACCACTAATGCTACATGGCTGACGACTAGAGCTACATGGCTGACCACTAGTGCTGTATGATGGTTGACCGTAGGTATACCATGCCTTACCATAGATCTATCATGGCTTGCCATAATAATATTTAATTTTTGTCGAAAAATTACATGTACGTCCATAAAAAATATTGCTATTTGTAAGTTTCAATTAATGCATTTTGTCAGTTGAAGTTTAGGGGAATCACAGCATGAAATCTGTAACGAACTTTTATAAGTAAACTTTTTTGTTGACTTTTTGTTTTCATTATCTTTATAGCATTACACATTACTTTGCATATGTAGGTGCTGGTTGCGTTGTTGTTGTGGTGGTTGTGGTGGTGGTGGTGGTGGTGGTGGTTGGGGTGACGATGGTAATGATGGGTGGTGGCGGTGGTAATGGTGGGTGGTGACGATNCGATGGTAATGATGGTAATGGTGGGTGATGACGGTGGTAATGGTGGTTGGTGACTATGGAAATGGTAGTCCTGGTGGGTGGTGGTGCTTCAGTCACCATCTACTTGTCCTAGACAATATATTTCCCAACATCTACTGCCGTCCGTAGCTTTGGTATAACATTAAGCAGTTCTAGTATACTAGGAGAGAACTAGACCGCTGTACTAGGCAGCTCTAGTGCTGTGTCACATCTAAATGAACTAATTTACTATAAAATAATTATGAAATGTTTTTACATTTAAGCTTTAAATTGAGATTGTTGGGTTGGTATTATCATGTCTGGAAATTCAAAACGTGACGATCAGGACACCTCGAGAATATCATTACTCACCAGAGCAGTAAATTTTTTTTTCTTGAGACGAGAAAACGTAAAGGGAAGAAACACAGTGTTAGGCTCCAGAATTAGTTCATTCTAATCGTATGACCCATACACAGTGAGACGAAAGAAATAAAAAAACAACTCTGGTTGTCCATGGTTTCTTCTTAGCAGTTTGACTCGCATCACCAAATTTTCTAAATTAAAAAGCGTGAACTTATAACAATGACATAGAGGACGGGTTTAGTTAAGTGCACATTGATGCATCACTATCATAGCACTTTAGTGAAATTTTTCTCTATTATGATTCACATTCAAACTGAACACACCATCGCACAACTACGGGTAGCAACGGGAACTCTTTTTATACACTAACACGTACAAATATTCTCTAATAAGACTGGTACTTGAGCAAATTATAGCCCAGCATTTAACCTTTCAATATGCAAATACTGACGAGGATATATTTTAGTCTTAAAAAATGATAGCGATGAGATCATATTTATGAAAGCCCTTTTTTCAGTCTCTGCACCACGCAAAAGGAGAACCTTTAAATGACTATACGAAGACAAATTTCTGCTCATAAAAGCGTTTCTAGAAATCCTATTTTTACGGAACTACAAATATAATTATTGTCATGCGGCTTTATTTCATTCACTCAACATACATTGTTGCTCTAAGCAAGGCAATCTGAAGATGTACTGAAACAAATAACGTGACCACAACACGCCTGACACCAGTAGAGGGTCGCCATAGGCTGGCATAAAATGACTAATAAATCAAGTTTATTCCGTAAGGACCACATTTAACTACATCATCACGGGTCACGTACGATGACCCGATGGTCGAATGGTGATGGTGAAACCCGATGGTCGGGTTTGCACACTCTGCTGCAGCTGCTGTTTTTGGTTTTGACATTGGAGACAAGAATCTGGCAGTAATTCAGGCTCAATATTTTCACTCGATCGCCCTTAGACAAGTAATAGTTGAGATAGACTATCGCCTCAACTATCTCATTACAATTTGCTCCTAATTAGTAAGTCTCCCCATTAGCTGCACTATTTCATGAACCCCATCCCCAATTACAACATTTTTATTTGAAATATACCTCATATATAATTGATGAGTTAATTTTCCTAAGGAAGATCACTGTTCGTAACATAAATTGCTAGATAAATTGCTTGTATATACTTAGCTTAAAGTTGAAAGCATTTTGTCGATAAGAATCGACGTTTCATCGATAGTCTGTTGCAAATGTGGATATAAATATGATAAAGTCATGCAAAGATTAAAATACGAACAACTTACTACCTTAACACTAACATGAATATCAACAATGACATTAAATCAAATGCTACCTCCACTCGCTATGTACACATAAAACGACAGTGTAGAAAGCTCCCATAAATTTCCTACAAAGTTTATAGTTTTATACAAGAAAGCAATAGTGTAGTAGCGCGAAACTTATTATTTATTGAAGCTATCAGTCCAAAATTCTTTACAAGTTGTCTGTGATAATTCAAATTTCAAAAGATGACATTCTCTGTGACAAAATGAGACCACGACTCAGTCTCGGTGACAAAATGAGACCATGACTCAGTCTCGGTGACAAAATGAGACCACGACTCAGTCTCGGTGACAAAATGAGACCACGACTCAGTCTCGGTGACAAAATGAGACCATGACTCAGTCTCGGTGACAAAATGAGACCATGACTCAGTCTCAGTGACAAAATGAGACCATGACTCAGTCTCAGTGACAAAATGAGACCATGAAACGTTTAAACTGCGTCAGGAGAAGCTTTCATTTACGACAAAAAGCTGAAGAGAGAATCAAATAAACTCTTGTGTCAGAGAAATATTGCAGTGGTAAGACACGAGGAAGTCAAGGCTATCTGGACATAAAGGTCCATGTTGTCTAGTGGTTTCCATGATGGATAATAATAATCATCTGGAAAGGTCAGAGAGCAAAAATGTGAAGCTATTCTATGATAGTTATCATTATCGGCCTGAAATTATTCAATTATTTTCCCAAGTTGGTCACATCAAGTTCATACTGAAGTTATTCTCGAGATTATTCTCGTAGCAACCTAGTACAAGGTACGTACTAGATGAGAGTACCAGATGAGAGTACTTTCGTACTAGATGAGGGTATTTTCGTACCAGATGAAGGTAATTTCGTAACAGATGAGGATAATTTCGTACCAGGTGAGGAAATTCTCGTACCAGATGGGGGTACTTTCGTTCCAGGCAAGAAAAGCCTCGTACCAGCTAAGGGTACTTTCGTAACAGGCAAAGGTATCCTCGCACCAGAGTAGAGTACTCTAGTCCCAACGTTGAGGGAAATGGTCAAGGGATTGTTTACGAAATTCACACAAGTCGTTTTCGATTTGGCCTTTTATTGCCTAATTGGTTTAAATTCAGGATATAATTTGATTACTTTAAGAATGCAATATTACGAGCACATTATGTATATTACGATAATAAATATTCATCTCCTGCTTTAGTTTAAAATCAGAAAAAATATCTCTTATATCAATCAGAATTAAATGGAAGCAATGCGCTCTCTATTATGTGCAGTCCCATGCATCAGATTCTCTCTCATCGTCCACTTGGAATTTACAAATATACTTTCTAAATCAACGATTGTAACATCGAAACACTCAAATATTTTAAGAAAAAGTGAGAGGAAATGTGTGCTTATGAATACTATTGTTAATACTTTTTATTGGAATCTCACTGCATGAACACTGTTCAGTCACATGAATCTATTTATGTTCAAATCATGAGGGTACAACCCCAATATAAAGCACTAGTCTCATGAATAGCATTTGGGAGTGACTGCATATTCTTGCTGGGTAATTTGCAGCAAAATTTAAATTAAAATATTCATGTTTAAATGTATTAAAATTTATATAATATGAAAATATTCATATTATTCTTTTTTCAACCACCTAACCGATGACAACTGTACACAAGTTTTCGCTAAATTTGCCCCTTTAGAGCATAATCGCATGTAAATATCTTTTCTGAAAAGAGTATTTTGGTAATATAATTTAAATCATAACAATTTTGAGAAAATGAAGATGCAGGTTGCACATATATGAAATTTACCATCACATCAAAAAATGAATTAGAATGAAATGTTTTTCTTGCCATAATGATTGGTGAAGAGGTCAATGCTACGTACCAGAAACATGTATAACTTCAAGGCCCTCAAACTCTAGTATTCCTGACGCGTAACTATCAGTAAACATAACTCTGTTTATAAATAACAAGTCAGCACAAAAATAAGTGATATACGTCGAGCATTAATAAAAATAACGTTCAGGTTATTGAGACAAAAGATTACCCAATGGGGATTTTTTTAGCTGAAAATAGAAAATGAATGAAAACTACAATGTAAAGAAGAGTAGGCTTGAAAATTGGGTTTGTTTTGAAACGGAATCATCATAACAATTTAAATGCAGTCATCCAGCGTATAACGCAGATTTTTCTAATGAATTTGTAAGTTTTTCCTTTATTTGCTGTCTTCAATACAAAGTTTTATATTTTCTCACTTCTAAGAATGTCTCCATTACTAATCAACTGCAAATACTCTTAAAAATTACTTCATAACTAATCCACAACAAATACTCGTAAGAATTACTTCATAACTAATCCACAACAAATACTCGTAAGAATTACTTCACAACTAATCAACAGCAAATACTCGTAAGAATTACTTCACAACTAATCAACAGCACGCAGTCGTGAGAATGAAAGACAGTTCACAAAATGCTGGTCAAATTTTCCGTGTGAACTAAACATCCTGGTTAGATATCTGACACGTACATTATTCACTTGTGAATATAAAAATTAAGTGTAAAACTAGTTCGTACTTGTATAAGGACTCCCACTAATTTCAGCTTATAAAACTTCTATTTCTACGTGCAAGATTTTCGATATTTTCTGTGTTTTTGCATTCTAAATCCGTTTCCTCTGGTCTTCTTAACTAGTCCTTCGGTGAGCGAAACCCATACAAGCTAGGGATGGGACTTTCACCAATCCTGTTATTTATCAAAGGTTTTATACATCAATCTTGCAGCTAATAAACTCCGTTCTTAATTAAATTTATTTAATTTATCACGTTGGCTTCTATTAAAATCTCATATCATATCAATGTGAGTACTTTCTATTTATTTATATGAGAAATTCATCTTGTTTTATAACACTTTGTTCTAAGTTTTACACAAGCATTCTTATTTATCTTAAAAATATAGAAAAATAACCGAATTCGTCGAAAAATTTCCATTATCTTCCCATGAACTCAACATCAAACTGCCAAAAAGTTATCACTATCTCATGACGGTCTACAAACATTCTCGTCAATTTTAACTTTCCTGTACTCAATCCCGATTTATAAGTCGATTTTCACATTCAACTTTGTGCTGCCTCCGATGAAGTGCCTTAATCATTTCATCAGTACCGAATCGCCTTCAACTTTTTAAACCAACCTGACTTTCCAGCCTGAGCCTTCAACTCTCAGGGCTTTGGCTGTCATCATGCGCCTTTTGTTCTTCCTCGTTTGGTTGAGGACTACTGATTGTACCTGGAGGGGACACCCCCTGCTGTGCACTGGACCTGCTGTTCTTATGCCTCCCCACGGTGGTGCTGGGGCGCGTTGTGTCCAGGTACACCATCTGGAAGAGCTTCGAGATGAACTCTTCGCATTTAGCCAAAGTGCCTTCGCGTAACTTGCGGTAGTTTCGGCCTGTAGAAGACGGCGAGAATAATTCTTTAGATAGTTTGCCGAGGAGCAAGAAGAGTCAGAATGTGTATGAATAAGCGAAAAAAGTAAAGTTAAAATCTCTAAAAGGAAACAAAAAAGCTAGTTCACAATAATTTCAGAGGAGTAAAACTAAACGATTAGAAAATCCGTTGAGAAGTGTAACAAACGAGTAGAGAATAATTTGCAGTAAAGCAGGAAAAGCTAATTTAGTGAACCGGTCGGATTTCAAGGAAACCTAACGAGTGATACAACAAAAAAATTCTTACTTCAAAGTCGGGTTTCACATTTACGCTAATGGTACACGAATAAAGTAAAATAAGTTAAGTCTCATATCATGGCCTCGAAAACAAATTTTTGATTTTGTTTTTAATTGAATTTGAGAAAAAAATTACAAGCTGCAAAAAAAACTTGATAGTGGAGGTAATTAAAAATACGTGAAATTAAAAGTCACGCGAACGAAAAAGCATTGAAAAATATATGCTCAGCTTGTTTTTGTAGAAGCTTGGTTGTAGATGAAAATATTCATGCGCAAGATTAATAAAAACAGCTAATAACATCAAAAGGACACATTTGAAAGCAATTTACGAGAGCATAGGTATGATACACAGGTTTATTATGGAATTTATGTTTAGTAGGATAAGTGAAGGAATCAACACAGTGCGTGTGTAGCATATTGAGTATTATGGCAGTTGGAAAGAAATGACTTGAGGGTTACCAACACAGCTCAAGAAATATATTTAAAGCTTTAAAAGGTTGTGGAATATCTGCCATAACGGGTTGCCGCAACCGGAAAAATGTGTCATGAAAAAAGGTAATTTAAAATGTTGGATTCCACACCAAGCGAGATCGTTTATGATATTAAAAGTCGAAATTATATGACATTAAGCAGAGCTTTATCACTATAGGCTCCGAAAATTCGTTTTATCTGTGACTGACAGGGTGCATGTCAATGTAACAGAATTGAAGAGCCGCAGACATAGATTGGTTCGAATACAGAAATACTGAATGTTGGCTGCGCGGTACGCTGGCCACCCTAAGAAAGAAAGATAACGTTTTTAAAACAAGACATACTTAACTAAATTACTTTGTTACATTTAATTATTATCATTATGATGCAGTTAGCTTACAATATAGACTAACTGAAGTTTCTATTAATTTAAAATTATTAGAATTGGGGAAGCCAATAAAGATTACATCTAAGTTGTCCCTGAAGCTTGTTTAATTAAACTAAAGGAACTATCTTTGAAAAAAGAAGTTATGTTGCCGCTTTCTGCACTAGGCTTGGACTGCAACAACTGAAGTATTTTTCCTGTTATTTTTCAGCACAAATTGTTTGTTTGTCTTATCTGGTTAATCTGATTCATCTCTTCATTATTTCTTAACTTGATGATGGACTTGTACTCACAAAATGTTCAATAACATAAAAGGAATCTTTCACGAGTCCGAACAATGCGGCGTGCCTTGCAGTTGAAACTACTCCGCTCTAACGCTCTTATGTGTTGAGTATTTGTTCAAATGTATTAAATTTGCTAGCTCCAAGAGTATTTTAGTGTGAATTTAAATTATGAGTACTATGAACTACCAATAAATGCATGTAGAAATATTTCTAATACCTCATGGTAGAAAAAATAACTTTAATGAATGTTGTGTATTTTATTTTTTTGTCTACCGACAGTAACCCTCACAACAACCGGCAGATTACAGGTAAATGCTCTAATTTAGTGCTGTCTAACTGCTTGAGTGTCGTACTTGTGCCCTCAAATTACAATGTACAGCGTACGGCTATTTGACTGTCATTTAAATCAATCACCCAAGTAAAATTCCAAGTAGTAGTCCGAAGCAAAGAGAAATGTAAAAAGTTTGGTGGATCACATTTATATTTTTAGGATAACTCCTATGATCATTAGACGCTCGTATCTATCATATAATTCTGACTTAAAATAATTAATATGCTAATAAGGAAGAGGAATGTTCTCTCTTTAAAGCATATGTGAATTGTGCAATAAAAAGTTTCACTAGATATGAGCATCCAAACGACAAGAGGAGCCATTCTTAAAATTTGATAAAAAACCCTAAAACTTGGTACTCTTTCAATATTCTCATACTGTTAGTAACAGCACAACAATACAAACGTGGCGACTGGATTTCTGTTAACTGGTTCCCCAGTTTAGTGAATCCTTAATATCCTATGATCAAAAGTGACCATTTTATGTGTTACCACGTCGGAAACGATCCTCTAGCCATATTCTATTATATGAAAATTCATTTGTTTTAATTCACAAACCAGCGCCTTGATGCACATCAAAAAGAAATGAATTAATTTCATATGCAAATGAACAAAATGAGATTTGAAGCTTCACGGCTGAGTAAAGGTCTTATTTAAAATATGCATTCTTTGTGTTTGAATAATTTTGAAGGAAATACAACATCGTTTTAGGAATTCAATATTCTTTCCGATTCCTATTAATTCTACGAGGTTTTTGATCAGCATGATTGTGACAGCTCCCAGGCAACAACATAAAATGGCCTTGTTCATGAAAAAATTTCCATACACATAATCTGTACACTGAACCCCACAAGCTGGCTGTACGTGTATCGTACGAGTACGCTGAACGACCGCAAAGAAATACTGAAAACATCGAAACATGANTTAAACGATTAGAAAATCCGTTGAGAAGTGTAACAAACGAGTAGAGAATAATTTGCAGTAAAGCAGGAAAAACTAATTTAGTGAACCGGTCGGATTTCAAGGAAACCTAACGAGTGATACAACAAAAAAATTCCTACTTCAAAATCGGGTTTCAGATTTACGATAATGGTACACGAATAAAGTAAAATGAGTTAATTCTCAAATCATGGCCTCGAAAACAAATTTTTGATTTTGTTTTTAATTGAATTTTAGAAAAAAATTACAAGCTGCAAAAAAAAAACTTGATAGTGGAGGTAATTAAAAATACATGAAATTAAAAGTCACGCGAACGAAAAAGCATTGAAAAATATAAGCTCAGCTTGTTTTTGTAGAAGCTTGGTTGTAGATGAAACTATTCATGCGCAAGATTAATAAAAACAGTTAATAACATCAAAAGGACACCTTTGAAAGCAATTTACGAGAGCATAGGTATGATACACAGGTTTATTTTGGAATTTATATTTAGTAGGATAAGTGAAGGAATCAACACAGTGCGTGTGTAGCATATTGAGTATTATGGCAGTTGGAAAGAAATGACTTGAGGGTTACCAACACAGCTCAAGAAATATATTTAAAGCTTTAAAAAGTCGTGGAATATCTGCCATAACGGGTTGCCGCAACCAGAAAAATGTGTCATGAAAAAAGGTAATTCAAAATGTTGGGTTCCACACCAAGCGAGATCGTTTATGATATTAAAAGTCGAAATCATATGACATTAAGCAGAGCTTTATCACTATTGGCTCCGAAAATTCGTTTTATCTGTGACTGACAGCGTGCATGTCAATGTAACAGAATTGAAGAGCCGCAGACATACATAGATTGGTTCGAATACAGAAATACTGAATGTCGGCTGCGCGGTACGCTGGCCACCCTATGAAAGAAAGATAACGTTTTTAAAACAAGAAATACTTAACTAAATTACTTTGTTACATTTAATTATTATCATTATGATGCAGTTAGCTTACAATATAGACTAACTGAAGTTTCTATTAATTTAAAATTATTAGAATTGGGGAAGCCAAAAAAGATTACATCTAAGTTGTCCCTGAAGCTTGTTTAATTAAACTAAAGGAACTATCTTTGAAAAAAGGAAGTTATGTTGCCGCTTTCTGCACTAAGCTTAGACTGCAACAACTGAAGTATTTTTCTTGTTATTTTTCAGTACAAATTGTTCGTTTGTCTCATCTGGTTAATCTGGTTCATCTCTTCATTATTTCTTAACTTGATGATGGGCTTGTGCTCACAAAACGTTCAATAACATAAAAGGAATCTTTCACGAGTCCGAACAATGCGGCGTGCCTTGCAGTTGAAACTACTCCGCTCTAACGCTCTTATGTGTTGAGTATTTGTTCAAATGTATTAAATTTGCTAGCTCCAAGCGTATTTTAGTGTGCATTTAAATTATGAGGACTATGAACTACCAATAAATGCATGTAGAAATATTTCTAATACCTCATGGTAGAAAAAATAACTAATGAATGTTGTGTATTTTAATTTTTTGTCTACCGACAGTAACCGTCACAACAACCGGCAGATTACAGGTAAATGCTCTAATTTAGTGCTGTCTAACTGCATGAGTGTCGTACTTGTGCCCTCAAATTACAATGTACAGCGTACGGCTATTTGACTTATTTAAATCAATCACCCAAGTAAAATTCCAAGTAGTAGTCCGAAGCAAAAGAGAAATGTAAAAAGTTTGGTGGATCACATTTATTTTTTTGGATAACTCCTATGATCATTAAACGCTCGTATCTATCATATAATTCTGACTTAAATTAATTAATATGCTAATAAGGAAGAGGAATGTTCTCTCTTTAAAGCATATGTAAATTGTGCAATAAAAAAGTTTCACTAGATATAAGCATCCAAATGACAAGAGGTGCCATTCTTAAAATTTGATAAAAAACCCTAAAATTTGTTACTCTTTCAATATTCTCATACTGTTAGTAACAGCACAACAATACAAACGTGACGACTGGATTTCTGTTAACTAATTCCCCAGTTTAGTGAATGCTTAATATCCTTAGATCAAAAGTGACTATTCTATGTGTTACCACGTCGGAAACGATACTCTAGCCATACTCTATTCTATGAAAATTCATTTGTTTTAATTCACAAACCAGCGCCTTGACGCACATCAAAGAGAAATGAATTAATTTCATATGCCAATGAACAAAATGAGATTTGAAGCTTCACGGCTGAGTAAAGGTCTTATTTAAAATATGCATTCTTTGTGTTTGAATAATTTTGAAGGAAATACAACATCGTTTTAGGAGTTCAATATTCTTTCCGATTCCTATTAATTCTACGAGGTTTTTGATCAGCATGATTGTGACAGCTCCCAGGCAACAACATAAAATGGCCTCGTTCATATGAAAAATTTCCATACACAATCTGTTCACTGAACCCCACAAGCTGGCTGTACGTGTATCGTACGAGTACGCTGAACGACCGCAAAGAAATACTGAAAACATCGAAACATGAAAATATCACCACTGAAAACAGGTACCCAAAACAAGTACGCTGCTTCTTTACAACTGTTAGCTGTTAATATAAATGAACTTAAGGTTTATGGTGCCAATCATACCCTTCTTTAAAATAGTTTAATAGCCAAGTTTTGAAGTATTTTACATACACAAGATTCAAGAGGTATTTGTTCAGCAATTCGCCATAGTTATGAGTCACGGCCATACACTATTGTAAGTTGTAATCAGAAGTAGTAATTGTGATTATAACTCCCTTAATAAGAAGCAATAATTGTGATCATGACTTCTCTAATAAGAAGCAGTAATTGTGATCATGACCCTTCTAATAGGAAGCAGTAATTGTGATCATGAACCCTCTAATAGGAAGCAGTAATTGTGATCA
This sequence comes from Trinorchestia longiramus, assembly GCA_006783055.1. Taxonomy (NCBI): domain Eukaryota; kingdom Metazoa; phylum Arthropoda; class Malacostraca; order Amphipoda; family Talitridae; genus Trinorchestia; species Trinorchestia longiramus. The sequence continues at coordinate 24,175 of VCRD01004785.1, forward strand.
TGAACCCTCTAATAGGAAGCAGTAATTGTGGTCATGACCCATCTAATTAGAAGCAGTAATTGTGATCAAAACCTTTCTAATGAGAAGCAGTAATTGCGATCATGACCCCTGTAATAAGAAACACTAATTGTGATCATGACCCATATAATTAGAAGCAGTAAGTGTGATCATCACCCATCTAATTAGAAGTAGTAATTGTAATCATGATTCTTTTAATCAGGAGCAGTAATTGTTATTATGACTTCTAATCAGAAGCAGTAATTGTGATCGTGACCCATCTAATCAAAAGTAGTAATTGTGATCAAAACCCTTTTAATGAGAAGCATTAATCAAGAGTAGATACTGTCAACTAACCAGAGAAATTAACAATTATTACAGCTGGTATGACAAGTTTCAGCTTAAGCAATAACTGACTTCAGATAAAGATTTACAGTACGAAAGTTTAGGGAAGAAAAAGTTTAAACTAGAAAAAACACAATTTTACAAATTCTAGGAAAAACAAACTCATATCACAGATGGGCATAATGAAGAGACGTTTAGAGAGCAGTGAAGTATAAATACAAGCAATTGATTGCAGCAGCATCTGCGTAATGGGTGGTGAAGTGATAGTGTCCAGCTGATGCAGGTATTGATGGGTGTACTCGTACTTTGGACCTGGTACTTTGTGGTGCTGTTTTAGAAGAGCGTTTAGTTCTTGACTGGAATGAAGCGTTGGTTCAGTAAAGAGAGGTAGACGAGGGGGACAAAGAAGCAAAGCACAGCGATGTACAAATGACGAAAATTGAGTGGAGGGAGAGATATTAAAAAAAAATATAGAAGAAAGTTAAAATCTAGAAAATATGAAAATGATCATAAAAGCAGAAGGCAGAAAATATGTAGGAGCCACAAACAAGAACAAGGTTGTAAATATATATATCTAAAAAATGTAGGTATGGAGCAAATCAAAAATCACATGTAAATAAGTAGAAAGACGCGTGAAAAAAATGTAATCTGGGCGACAATATACGAAGATACGAAAGAAGGTGAATGAAATTTTTTTTATTAAGTGAAACACAATAAGGAGGTAAAAATATGTAACCAGTGAAAATGCCATAGAGGATAGATACTGAAAATGCAAAGATTACATTAGAGGAGTAATTGTTATTGTGTAATATTGAAATCTTTGTACAGCGCGAGGAGTAAAAATACAGATTTATTCTAGAACGACCAAATTTTTGGAATCAGTTCATCCCAATTGATATCAATGAAATCATTTGGCAGAAATCGATCATCAAAAAGTGAAGAAGTTTTATGTAACCCAACTGGTGCAGCTATGACGCAGGAGTAACTTTTATAGGCTTATGACAACTGCTAAATGCATTTGAGAAAATAACATCAGCAAAGTTTAAATGACAAAGCATGAACATTTATAGCTCGTGAAGCTTGAGAAATCTGGGCATGGATGAAAAACCATATTAATGTGAAAGCGCTCTATACTGAAAATACGGGCCACCTTTGCAGCTCTGCGCAGACTTCGGCATGCTGCATTAACATTTGTGTCGGCTGGAGAGAGCATTTGTGTCGGCTGGAGAGAGCATTTGTGTCGGCTGGAGAGAGCATTTGTGTCGGCTGGAGCCAACTTTTTGTGTTGCCAAGCGAAGGAATGAAAATTTCCAGGACGGAGCTACTGCAGGAGTTGTGACATGGACAATCATTGCAAGCAGACGGCGTGCATAATTGCAGGAGGGTGACAACTACTGCAGGAGGGTGACAACTACTGCAGGAGGGTGACAACTACTGCAGGAGGGTGACAACTACTGCAG
>VCRD01004786.1:0-14193 GCA_006783055.1 Trinorchestia longiramus
AGATACTGTGTACACTGTCAATGGAGATACTGTGTACACTGTCAATGGAGATACTGTGTACTCTGTCAATGGAGATACTGTGTACACTGTCAATGGAGATACTGTGTACTCTGTCAATGGAGATACTGTGTACTCTGTCAATGGAGATACTGTGTACTCTGTCAATGGAGATACTGTGTACTCTGTCAATGGAGATATTGTGTACACTGTTATTGGTGAATTTGAGTTTCTGTGCTGCCATCTCACTCACACGAAGACGACGACTAACTAGAATAGGAACTTCCTCACGGCACACACAGTAATAGTACAGGGTGTCCATAAAGTCTCTTATAAAAGTCTCTCATAAAGTCTCAACAGCACCTCTTTCTCAAACAGGATCCCTGAAACACACAAATGAAAAATGTGATTAACAACTTTAATAAACACTAAATGCAATAGAACAAATTTGAATGAAATATCTTATCAATTACATTTGTAATAAATTTTTGAAATGGTAAAGAGACTTCATGGACACCCTGTACGATGGTCGTACTTAGTCGCCCTCTACTTCGCTCGTCTCTCTCATCTGTTCTCCCTTTATTGCATTCTCTTCACCACGTGCAGTTGTTTACATGACATCACAGTCCCTGCAGGCACTTCTACCAGTTGCTGATAAGTTTCTGGTGATACAATCTTTTAAACGCGAAAACTTTATCCTACTTTTTGCTTCAATTACCGACTTTGTTGACGTCAACGCCTCCAGCGTCTGATAGTACAGGACTACCGCAGCCACTCTCCCCAGGCACCCTCCCAGTTCCATTGCTCTGAGTGTCTCACCTGCATACAAGAAGTTAATTCCAACTGGCAATTTCTACATCTGTCTGAATTCTTATTAAATTTTTGAAATCTGTTCGTAGATCTTCCATAATCTCTGCACGACCGTGATCTACACAATGCCGACATCAAATTGTGGGCTAATTTTTAAAGTTTCAGGTTCACGGGATGCAGCTGTAGCCGCAGCAGCAGCAGCAGCAGCAGCAAAGGCTGCTGTGCAGAGGCTTGCTTTGTGCAGAACATTGGACGCATCATCTACGCGCTGTGCACGTGTGGCATCCGCAGTCTGCACGAGCACGTGGACGGCACACACGTGCATTATGGGGCTGTGACGAGAGCCTTGCACCGACAGGTACGAAGCACGTGTTTATAAACGTACTAGCCAGTTCTCGTGGAAATTCCACGATTTTGATTTGACTAATTTGAAATTATTATGAAGGTAAATACATTGAAGATTTACGACGAATTCTTTTATTTTAAATGAATATTTTTCATTAATATATATAGGACTTCCATTGTGCATCTTATCTAACAATAACAAGGCCCAGATAGTACCCGTTAAAATTCCTTGACTCAGAAGTAAGAAACTTGAGGATCTACGAAATAAAAATATTTTCAGTTTTATCCTGGTACCATCAGAATCAGAATATTTTTCTTGAATACTAGTGTACCCGTGCCATCAAAAATGATGGCAAATACTATTGGAAAGATATTAAATAAAATTACATATAAGAACGCAATGCAATATATTTAGTTTTACATATATTTACAAAGGACAAACGTTTTAATCGAGTATTTCTTTAATGACAGCATTCCTAGTGAAAACCAAATCTACCAAATTTCCTTGAACATCAGTTTCTTTAATTGCTATTTTAATGTTATTCCTATTTCTTATTCGACTAAGAGCTACATACAGTACAGTTGTCACATGTGTGAAGTGTACCCGACTAAGAGCTACATACAGTACTTTTTGAGCTGCAATAGAAGTAGTTATAGACATTCGTGTCATATCCTAGATACAGAAATTCAGCATTACTGAAAGTAACTGTGAGCTTGTGTATGGATATTAGAATAGAATAGAATAAGGCAATAGGAACGAGCCGTTTGGCCCATTCTTGGTTCAATACCGAAGTCCCATGCCGTCTAAAGTAAATCCATCAGTCATGCACGTACACCTTAACCACGTAAGTCAATTTAGTCATGTGCACACATATCACTCACGCACAGGCGTTTGTCACGAGCATTTATCTCACTCCTACATTAGCCTTAAGGAGTTAGGGACATAGTTAGTAGGATGTACAGTAATACTGGGGAGGTTCGTAATCCAAAATTTATCGAGACGATTTTTGAATGTGTTCACAGTGCCAACAGAAACTATGTTTTCTGGCAGCTGGTTCCAAGTTGCGGCAATTTTAACGGGAAAAAAGTTCATAGATTGAGATGTCTTGAAGTTTATCAGTAATAGTTTTTGACCGTTATTTCTGGTTCGTACTTTACCGTCTCTTTCGAAAAGCTCTTCCAGGGTAACATTGTTAAGGCCATTGAGATACTTGAAGGTCTCAATAAGTTGTCCTCACAGTCTTCTTTGTTCTAGGGATGTAAGTTCAAGGCGTTGAAGACGTCTTTCGTAGCTGAGATTGCGGAGTTCTGGAATCATCTTCGTTGCTTTCCGTTGTCTTTTCTTCATTTTATTAATATCTTATCGTAAGGTAGGAGACCAGAGTTGTACTGCATATTCTAAATGAGGTCGGACTAACGCTTTATTGAGCGGTAATATTATGTTCTTTGACTTGTATTCAAAGTTTCGTGCAATGAAACCAAGAATCCTGCTCGCGTATTTGATGCTTTTTTCCACTTGTTTGTCATGTTTGAGATTTTCAGTGACAATGACACCTAGATTTCTGTGTTGCTGGACTGTTTCAATAGGTATGTCATACATCGTGTGTTGGAAATGCCGGTTATTTGCACCAACGTGCATTACTGAACATTTTTCAATGTTGCTCATTTGCCAGGTTTCAGTCCATTGTAGAAGACGGTTGAGGTCTGATTGGATAGTTGCTCTGTCCCTTTCGGTGAATGCTCTGTGACAGAGTTTCGTGTCATCGGCAAATTTGTTGATTTTACTGATGATTCCGACATAAAGATCGTTGATATAGAATAGATGATGAAGAGGAGCGGGCCTAAAACGCTCCCTTGAGGGACTCCTGATGTTACAAGCGCTGGATCACTTGTTTCATCGTGAATCACCACGCGTTGAGTGCTACCAGTGAGCCAGTTTCGTATCCATCGGGAGTAGTTGCCTCGTATTCCATGCGCTTCCACTTTGGCCATGAGTCTTTCGTGGGGGACTTTGTCGAAGGCTTTTTGAAAGTCTAGCTAGACAAGGTGTACGACTTTTGTACTGTCGTATATACGGTTAACTTCTCCAAAGAAGTCAAGGAGATTTGTGAGGCAGCTACGTTTTTCTCTGAAACCGTGCTGGATGTCATTAATAAGATTTTGGTCATAAAGGTGCTTTGTTATACTGACTTTAAGTAGTCTTTTTATTGTTTTGCTGATGACAGATGTTAGACTGATTGGACGAATGTTATTAGGGATTTGTTTGTTCCCCTTCTTGAAAATAGGAGTGACATTTGCCCAATTCCGATCATCTGGAACTATCCTAGTTTCAAGAGATCGATCGAAGATGTTTTTTAGAGGTTCGCTTATTACTTCGGCTGTTTCTTTGAGTATCCGGGGACCAAGGCCATCGGGTCCGGTTGACTTCTATGGGTTTAAAATGCTGAGCTGTTCCTCTACATCTTCTACTGTAAATACGCCATCTGACAGGATTTCCTGAGTGTTTAAAACATTAGGTTGCGGGATTTCAGTTAAGTCTTCGTGAGTGAACACAGAAGTAAAGTATGTATTAAGAATTTTGGCTTTGCTTTTGTTGTTCGTTTGCGTTGAGTCCTCAGAATCAATCAGTGCTCCAATAGTGTCTCTTTTGAGTCGTCTGACGTTCACATATTTGTAGAAGCTTTTCGGGTTAGTTTTAGCTTGTGCTGCAACTGTAATTTCTTTATTTCGGTTTGTAAATTTTATCGTTTGCTTAACAGCCCTGCAGGCGTGGATATGTTCTTGACGATGGGGTTCTGTTTGGTATCGTTTGAGTCTTCTGTACGAATGCTGTCTTGCATTGATTAGGCGTTTAAGCTCTTGTGAGAACCAAGGAGGGTTATTAGTTGGCCTGATTCGCTTTCTTGGGATATGGTGGTCTGTTGTGGTTGCAATCTTATCTTTGAGTATCATGTAGCACTCTTCGGCGTTTTTGTTGTTCATGAGTACTTCATAGGTATAGCTGCCAAGCTCTTCTTTCATTAGTCCAAAGTTTGCCCGTTTGTAGTCGAGGACTTGTTTATGTTGAGTCCTTGTGTTACAGTCTTGTACTTCGAGAGAGAAGTCTATCATCTGGTGGTCACCGATCTTGTCCGTAACTCCTAGGCCGTATATACTGACGTCAGTAGCCATCATGACGAGGTCAAGAATGTTGTTTCCTCTAGTTGGTTCGTTGACATGTTGCTGCAAGGAATTGGTATTCATCAGATCAATAAGTTTTGAGCCTGGGACTTGACTTTGGCGAGTAGTCTAGTTTAGGTGGGGCAAGTTGAAGTCTCCCATGATTAGGGTTTCGTGAGGAGTACTAAGAAAATTATCTAGGCAATCATAGAATTCGTCATCTTCAATTGCCGTACAGGTTGGGTTCCTATACACGAGCACAATTTTGATAGTTTGTCCTGGATGCGGTTGGATGTTGAGATGTAGTATTTCCGATTTTTCAGTTGCTCGCTTGGTTTTGATTTGTGGTTGCAACTTTTCTTTAACGTAGATAAGGGAACCACCACCTCTGTTGCTGTGTGACGGTTTGTCGACGATGTGCAAAACGTATCCTTTTATTGAGACTTCCGCTGGGAGATGTCTTCCATTGAGATCTAGCCATGTTTCATTGACAGCTATGATGTCGTGTGACAACGTTGACGCAGTGGCTTCAAGTTCTGACATTTTTGGTAGGAGGCTTTGTACGTTGCCAACCAGTATCTTTAGTTGTCCTAGTCTATAATCGTGCTGTGATAATGCGGTTTTATTCAGTTTATTCCGATGAACGTGATCAGGTTGCCAATAGTTTGTGGCTTTGCAAGTGTTTCTTGCAGAGCCAGAGATGTCTGCTGCAGAGGTGAGGTTAAGTGATACCGATTTGTCGGGAGAGCTGTTCGTTTTTTAGCTTGTTCGTGTCGGATGCGCTGTTCTTTCCTTTTCCATGTTAGATAGCAGGGTAGGGTACGTTATGTGAACGTAGTTTGTACGGACAAGAACGTGATATAGCCAAACTTTTTACTGTTTTCCTGTGTCTTCGAGGATCATTCGGTTCTGTGTTGGTCGAATTACAGTTGTCCGAATTTTTTGTTGTTTGCTTTGTTGATGCTCTGGATATATTTTCAATATGCCTGCTGAATTTTGTACATTGCCAATTTTGTGTTCCAATGTGGTGGTTAGTTCAAGCGTGGTGATGGTCAGTAAGCTCCCTAGCTTAGCTTGCCCGACTTGATTCAGATGGATGCCATCTTTCTTGAAAAGATTATTCTGTCCAGTGTAATGGGACATCAGGTCTAGGTACATGACGCCTTTTCCTGCACATATTTCTTTAACCTTTTCATTCGTTAGTAGAATTTGGGGGTTTCGATTCACATCCTTTCTTCGCGGAAGAATGCTAGTTATGATAGCGTTCTTGGATTTGTTTTTCACTTTATGGATTAACGTTTCAAATTGTAGGAAAATTTCATCTTGGGGTCTCATGTTCTAACTCTCGTGTTCCGCAAAGAACTATAACTATGTCCTCCTTTTTGCATCGTAGATCTTCTGCTAGGTGGACTGCTTCGGGGAGTATTTTGGGGCGGCTGAGAATTTTATGCTCGTCTAACCCCTGCTTAAACTCAGTTTTCTGTCCTTGTGTGATGCTGTCCAATGACAAATACATGACATTTTTTTCTGTTTTTAGTTTTTTCATTAGTTGTACGTTTATTTCCATCAAAATTTTGCAGGTTTATGTTAGTAATTTTATTTGCTTTGCGAATAGTTTCAAGGATTCCAGCAGGTTGGGTATGAGATTGAATTTGTTGTGGATTATGTTCAGTTGATATTTGCGTTGTCTGTTCCTTTGTAGAGTTGATATTATTTTCCATTTGGTTTTTCAATGCGTTACTTTCCATTTCGTCTTTCAATGCGTTAAAACGGTTCTTGGGTTTCAGATAGAAGTTTGAACGTTTAGCAATGATTTTAATATGCTGGGGCTGGTTATTAGTAGGTAGATGCTGTTTAAGTTGAGTCTCCGGAGACTGAAGCCCATTGTAATATGCAATACCCTGCTGAGCTCGGTATCCACGATACGGACTCGAGTATATAAGGCTCTGGATCTCTCTAACTTTTTTTAAAGGGACTTATTATAGTGCCCTTGTACAGCAAAAATCAGTGTATTAATTTAGCAGTGAACTGAAACCAAGATCGCCAGTGCTAATTTCTTCCTATCTATTCTTAAGAGCGTGACACGAAACATATCTTCTGTATATTAATACGCTTACGACTATCGTACCTGTGCGTCACACCCTTCATTGCGGTATCTATTATACGGTTGGGGTCGGGTCACGTTATATTACGTTACTTTGGGTTGGGAATTTTATGAATGTTTTGGTTTTAGAATTTTTTTCCATTTTTTAACTTTTTAAATGGTTTAAATTTTTTATATTTTCTAAATTACTTTTAAATTACTTTTTAATGTTTTTAATTTTGTTAATTTTCAAATGATTTAATTTTTTGAATTTTTCGAAATTTTTGAGTTTTTTAATATTTTAGTTGGTTTTATTTTTTGATTTTGTTTTAATTTTTTAAATTGCTTAAAATCCTTCCTTTCTTTAGTTTTTGAATTTTGGAATTTTCGGATTTTTTTACATTTTTGATATTTTGTCAGTTATTTGAATTTTTATTTTTTTTATTTTTTCAATTTTAAAAGGTGCTGCTAGCGTATCAGTGATACTGACAATACCTTACTTATGTGCGAACCTGTACTATGCGGCCCCATGAAATTGCGAATTTTTGAATGTGGCCCTTGCACTGAAAAGTTTGCCCACCCCTGATCTAAAACAATGGAGCAGAGAATAACACAACAAAGAGAAGCAGCAAGAGAGCGACAGAGAAAGAGCCGACAGCGCTTGCGAGAAGACGAAAGGCAAGCAACTCGTGATAGAAGCAGACTACGAATGTAACAGCAAAGGATGAATATGAGTCAGGAGGAGCGAGAAGTGCACCTTGAAATCATGAGAAATAGAGATCAAGAAAGGCGAAATTATATGAATGAGGAGGAGAGACAGCAATATCTTGAGAACATGAGAAACAGAGACCATGAAAGAAGAAATAATAATAATAATATGGAACACCACATTCATTACACTGGTGGCATGGATGTCCGATGTCAATTTTGCGGAGCTTTAAGATTTCAAAGAGAACAACTAAATTGTTGTCATAATGGAAAAGTTTCACTTCCTCCCTGCAAGAATACCCCGAAAATTTGAGATTACTCTTTGATGTCGACAGTGCCGAGGGTTCTAATTTCAGACAGAATATAAGAAACTATAATTCTGCATTTGCTTTCGCATCTTTCGCTGCGAACATTAGACCTCCTCCAGGACGTGGACCGTATTGTTTCCGTTTACAAGGTTAAACTTACCACTACGCAAGCAACCTCCATGCAGATGACCCTGAAGAGAGAAGATACGGCCAGCTCTACATCTTAGAAACCAATGAAGCCATACAAACTAGAGCAAATGCACACGAAAATAACTGCTTAGTATCTGTTTTGCAAAAGATAAATGAGGCGATGAACAATAATCCTTACGCAGCAACATACCACAATATGAGGGCTATTGAATAACAAGAACAAGAGAGAGCTGTAATTGAAAACATGCTACCAAGACAAGTAACCATGCAGTTCATCCCTGGCCCTGACAGACGAAGATACAATAACCCAACAGGCAATGAGATAGCAGCCATATTCGTTAATGATGATGGCGCGCCTCCAATGTACCGTGATATTGTTGTTTCTCCTATAGGTCTACAGAGGCACTGGATTGCTTACATCTCTTGCCATCTTGATCCAATGGTTTATCCTCTTCTCTTTCCGAATGGAGAACCTGGATGGCATATAAATATGCCTCATGTGGAACAGCGCCAAACGCGTGTTCGCAACAAAGTCACCATGCAGAGTTTTGCTCATACCGTCTGGCAATCAGAGATGACTTTAGTGCTTTACATCGAGCTGGAAAACTACTGCAACAATACATTGTTGACGCCTATGTGAAAGTGGAGGGATGCCGTCTGAACTTCATTAAGAATCACCAAGCACAATTAAGAGTGGCACTGTATTCGGGTCTCATGGATCACATAGATAGACAGAATGATAATCAACAGCCAGGTGTTCGTCATTTTGCTCTCCACATTTACAGGAAGTCCAAGGAACATGCAACAAGCGTATCAAGATGCCATGGCGGTCGTCTGCAAATTTGGAAAACCAGATGTTTTCTTGACGTACACTTGTAACACAAAGTGTCGAGAAATCACAGAGAACCTTGGATTGCATGAAATAGCACAACACAGACCAGATTTAGTTTAACGAGTTTACAAGATGCTTCTCAAGGAATTTTTGATTGATATCAAGGATAGACATCTTTGGTGTCCCAGTTGCTCATAACCATGTCATCGAATTTCAAAAGCGCGGTCTACCACATTGGCATCTTTTGATAATTTTGCGAAAGGAAGACAAACTAAGAACAAGAGAGCAAATTGATGATATATTATAAATGAAACTATTTTTAATGTAATTGTTGGAAAAAACATGAGGTTATACCCCGACAATATTTTTTCCACTAAAATTCGAGATCGCTGAAAAGTCTATGAAACTCTGTATGTGCAAATATTTGTACGTAGGTTACGATAAACACGACAGTTTTTGCGCGACTGGCTCATTTTTAGCTATCGAATGCAAAACTTTTGTTGGTAAGAAAATACGCTTTGGTAAATTGGAAAAGATGCGTTTCTAACCGTTTTAAACGGAAATCTCTGACCTAATGTGTTTCCTAATGCACTTCTCAACAGCTATTGTGCAAATAAATGAAAAAGATATTCATATAATTCCTGGAAAAAAGTAAGGCGAAACGTTTTAGATATTTTTGTATTGAAATTTGAAATTGCATGAGACTTTCTGAAACTCCGTCTATTTACTTTTATAATACAGTGTATATCCATCTCGCTTTATCTGTGTGTGTCCATCCTTTATCTTCCAATCTATTAATGAAGAAAAGTGATTGAACAGAAAGCAGAACAGGTATACATGTATTTTATGCATTGTTTTGTGTATATCAAAGGCGCCGGACTACTATAAAATAGGTCATTTTTCCGTTATTAACCTCCTCCTACACAGTACATATGTTATCGGGATATAAGATATAGAATGGATGGTCTGTATATATTCATGAAAAATATTAATTTGAAACGGAATAATTTGTAGTAAATCTTTAATACATTCGTCTTCAAATTTCAAATTAGTCAAATCTAAATCGTGGAATTTGGACGGGAACTGTTCATTTTCTAATATTCGTACGTACCTGTGTATGTGTGTGTAGCTTTGATACACCGAGGAAGTGAAGTCTTTTTTTCTTAAATTTTAAGAATGAATATGATTTTAAACATTTAGAGGAATATTTAATCACAAGCGTCATTCAGTATTCTACTTTCTCATCGAAAGACGAATAACTTTCAAATGATTGGCATGATGGTTTTACATCGCAATTCGTACAAATATTTATAGCATATCTGTAAAAAAATATTTCATGCTTTTCGTGATGTTTATGCTTTTTTCAAGAATTTTGTGTTCCTATTCATAGCATATAGGTTTTTCTGTTGTAATTTTTGCTTCTCTAATTTGTGCAAATTAATTTTACTATCAATACCTGTATTCATAGTAAGATTTCCTAAACTTGTATACTTTCTGGTCAGACAATATCGTGATCATTATTAATTGCATTTCTTCCTGTATTGAAATCTATATCCCGCATAGGCCAAAAACATCATTTCAATGATGGCTAACCAACATCTAATGTAAAACTTTTTTTCAGTACTCTGATACACTCCTCACTCTACTCGCCCGCACTCTGGGTGGAGGCCCCCAAGGGTTAAGACCCCCAGTTCCCTCGCCCCAGTGGAGGGGCAACCACAACGGACGTCGCGTCTTCGCTGACATCAACAAAGCGAAGTCGTCTGCTCGCGTCACCAGGACGGACCACAACTCCGACTTTCCTGAAGCATTTGAGAGGAATCCTTGCGATGGAAACTTTTCCCCACTCGAAAATAAATTTTATTCTTCTTCTTTAGTTGCTTCACGCCCTCTATCCTCTTCCTCTTTGTCACCTAACGTGTGTGCGACACCTGTTGCATCGTCGTCCCAGTTTTCTTCAGCTTCTGCTTCATGTCATTCCTCTTTTTCGAGCTCGTCAGATTATGCAAATCCAGATGTAGGAGCCTTCCTTCCCCTAGTATTCGATAATTGTTTGGGAATTACAAACGCAACTCAGATTTCTGATGAATCCTCTCCGAGTCGTGAATTGTCGGGATTCGGAGGAACTAATCGTTCCCAGTCGACTGTACCACATTCTTTGACTGTATCACATACCATGGAAGCGTTCACAACGCAGTCCTACAGTCAGCATCATGTTACGATTGTCAATTGCGCCAATGCTTCAAGGAAACTAGATCGCAGACAATTGTCACGCGAGGCTTCCACGCAACCTGAAAGTCATCTCACACATCAAAAAACTCCTCACGAAAAGCGTCGCAAAAGATCGCATCAACGCAAACGTCACCTTGCGACCTGCAGTACATCAAAGGAAAATATCTCTCCTGTGGGTTGCCAAAATGAGCAGCACGTCGGTATCAGTGATACATTGATGGGGGACAAATTCATTTCATCGAACGTTCGTCGTATCTCGGCTAAGGAAGACGAAAACATGTTTCCTCCATCGTTTGTTGGTCACAGTCATACGAACGCTCAAGGGGATAATGGTCGAGTTGATCTCAGCCTTTCTTTTAATGAAATTTCCAAAAATCACATAGCACCACACAGAAATGGAAGCTGCAGACTCAATTCAAAACTTGTTTCTGCAATTGCCCCTTCTTCTTCCACGGATTTTAGTTCGATTTCTTTGGAAGAAATCGTAGCGATAGCAGAGGCGGAGGTGAGGAAGTCGTGTGGTGACGGGTGTACGTTGGAAGAAGCGCTGCGGAGATCACCACGTGATCTTGTCGAGCTTGCTATGTCCTATTCGTCTTAAGTCGGGGACAAAAGTTCCTGTCAATATTGCCTACATCAGCGCCGTGAAAACTGAAACATTGCTACTTTTAACTGTAAGTATTAATCGACTTTTGATTCGTATGGTTGAGTGTGACCTTAGATTCTTGCTCTTTTTTCACTCCAGTGGCTGCTCGTGTACCGAACCAACGACTTCTTGCACGTATCTTTGATACGATCGTTGACTTCAACGCATTCACGTTGGATAATGTTTTGAAATAGCTAATTCATCAGTGTTAGAGCTGCTTCATTGTCAGTGGGATGTTCAATCTATATATTACGTGATTTATCCGAATTATATAATGTTTTTAGTTAGTAATTACTATATTCATATTTTGTATTATCAGCCAGAGCTACATGGAGACGCGACAGTGTGGTAATTTGCAGGGAGTCTACGAAAAATGTATACATTGGTATCTACGATACCGATATCAAGGTTCCAAAGTCAATCAATCTAAAGAGAAATATGTTTAAACATGGAAACCTATATCGTTGATATTAATGTGTACATTTTTCGTGAACACTCTGGCTATAATTGTACACATACTGTTTATACCCTCATGCTTGCATATGCAATAAATATTAGAGTAACTTGAAGCAATTTATTGAGAGCTTGAGAACGAACGTGTTTTGAGAAAATAAATTCAAGTTTTCCTTGTTTTAAATGAGGTTTTAGAGTGAAAATTTCAGAACTTTTGTTATCCTGGCAGTGGCTGTACTTGATATTTATATAATGAGATACTGAGTGAAATTCATTGAGTCTCTCAGCTCTTGACATCAGTTCTGAAATTGTTAAACATTTTATTGTGCGTATTGTGATATTTATTGTAAAAAGATATTAGTTTTAACAATTGTGTATGCAGCCAAATTAAGACGCATTCAGTATTTATATAGTCTAGGTCATCAGCTCTTAACTACTACGTAATTTCATTTTAGAGCGTAGCGATTTAATTAAGCAATTTAATAGACTCCTAAGATTCTGTTGAATAAGTTCATTTTTTACAAGAAGTGCGAGTTCGTGCTAAGATTTAGTAAGTCGACATATGGCTTGAGTGAGACCGACGAGGCCTCACTGACAGATCTATGTCAGGAAACGTGTACAGAGAATCCTTCACTACACAAACCAAACAAACGTGTGTGCAGGTAGAGCTTTATTTCTCTCCGAAGTATCCGTTGAATCGAGGTTTCATTGATGATAAATCGCTGTGCAGCCTCCGGAATGGATTTTGTTTGAAGTAACTGAGTTGTTCTCTGAACTAAATATATTATTCCATCAGGAAAACTCTGGGATCATTTGGAAAGCGAGTAGAAATTAATAAGCTCGGTATATTATCTTTTATTTCAAGCGTGAAAATCGTATCGAAATTTAATAGTTTTTTTAATTGTAAATGATTTTCCCTGACGTGGAAACAAGTCATGTCAACAGATCAGTTCTGCATGATCCACTCGAGTGTTGTGTGTTTATATGTGCACAAATTCAAAGAGGTCAAAGTTCTATTAACTTAATAATCTAATTTTTCTTCCTCTCATCATCCTGCAAGGTTTGAATAGCTTGGCAAGTCAGAATTTGTTTATTTTACTGAAGTTAACTGATGAACTGTTATCAGCGCATGTGATAAAAGAATTTTACGTATAAATTTGTGTTGGGTGTTAAGCACTAACAGGAAGGAAGAAAAAAATTTGTTGTTGAAACTTAGGATCCTAAAAATCTAATTATCTGGTATTTACGTACCCTAAATGAAAGATTTAAAACACTACATTTTATATATTTTCATTACATACGTTTTACGTATTTCAATGATTCATGATTAAAACACGTGATTTTTTCGTTATTAGGCCTCTTCCTCTTCGATATGAAAACTCGCGGAAAAACGGCGTTCATTGGCAAATCAAAGAAAGGGAAGGTAAAAAAGAAGTTTGTCTCAAAAAACAAGATGCATTCCGACAATACAGAAGGCGATTCTGCTCCAGAGTCACAAAACAGATAAATTGCTTTACTACAGCAAGAAAGAATTAGAAGAACTACTGGGACCTCAGCATCGATCCAAGAATGGGCCAAACGGCTTGTTCCTATTGCCTTATTCTATTCTGTTCTACTAGAAGGCAAAATGGAAGTATAAAGGCTAAGGTGAGAAGCCAAATTCAACGCACAGATCATGAAAATGAAGTCTTAAAGACGAATATAATATTTTGTGAGATTAAGCCAACGTGCGAATCAAGAATCTTGATCTGAAAGAAATGAGGCAAAAACATGCATCTGCGAATACCGCAATTAATTCAAAAAGTGAGTTTTTCCACTTGAGGGTCTACTAATAATACAGGGTGTCCATACAGTCTCCTATAAGTCTGTCTCAACAGCACCTCTTTCACCAACAGGATCCCTGAAACACACAAATGCGACAAGTGATTGAAAACTTTAATAAACACTGAATACAATAGAACATATCTGAATAAAATTTATCAATTGCATTTGTGATGAATTTTTGAAATGGTAAATAGACTTTATGAACACCCTGTATATTTGTCAACTACTGAAGGTTTCGGTCAATATTTCAGAGGTTAAACGAAATGGTGCAATGACACTAGTTTCTAGAATCATTAAATTTTATTTGAATAGAGAACGCAAAAAACGTTAAAGTACAAAAAGTTTACTTCGCGCGTAAATAGAACATCTTTGCATACGGCAACATGCTAACCTCTTACTGTTCATTGAAGATCTGATTTCTATCTGAAAACTAGGGCTACCATTTCCTTACGGACCATACACATGTCAACGATGTCTTTCCTTCCCGGCCTGCAACAGGCCATTTATTAAAAGAAAACAACGTTCAATAAAATGTGCCCAGCGTAGCATGGATACCGAGCCTAGCGTGCGATTCCTTATTCCTTATCGGGTAATCAGGACTCTGATTCTGGTAATCAGGATTCTGATTCGGGTTATCAGGATTCTG
>VCRD01004786.1:14388-26128 GCA_006783055.1 Trinorchestia longiramus
ATTTTAAAGACTATTCTGTTTGTTGCACAATTTACCTGCTAAATGAGAAGGTGATACATGTAGAATTAGTCTTGGAATAGTTATAAAGTTTACTAGCGCTTCAGTGACTCAGACTATAACGCGCCGTAGGTCTCGCAATTCAGAGAACAGTTCATCTGTTACGTCGTCATAACAATAATGTAACATGGCGTTATTAGGTTCCTACTTAACCAGTAGCCACAAATACAAGTTAACTCAACAATGCAGTAGTCTAAACAATGTTAAAAGGAATTCCTTTCAAGGACGAAAAGCAATGAACGATACACAGAAAGGCACGAGATCGTCAAAAATTCTGACCCCAGAGACGATGGAACATAGCGTGCACAATATGAACACAGAACACACGAACAATTGCGTCGACACTGGAGAGCAAAATTGTATTTTAAACACCACAAATCAATTCTTTTTCGAGACTAATTTCCATATAATTATACATTTCATTTGACACCTTAGATAAATAGCCTTCGCTTGCATGCAACCAAGTAATTGGAGATTAGGATGGATTGGGTAGTGACATCAAAATTCCTTATAAATTAACAGGCGAACTTGACTTATTGACATGAATCATAAACATTAAACAAATGTACGGTCTTGTATAACATCAGCGCTGTGCACTGCGACTGACTGCCTTAGTGGGACACGCGTTATCATCTTTAAGTCCTGCACCAGTGAAACTACAAAAAACTCAAACTTAATGAAAATTCATGAATATTTGACGATTGATGAAATAAGAAAAATGAAATAAAAGAACCACTTAATGTTGGTAACACATTGAAGATCGTGACTCAGCATCCTCGTTGTCTTGATAACATTAACAATCATTCCATCAATCATTACACGATTAATTATTATTCCTTGATCGATCATTGCATGAATAATCATTACGTTTGAGATAAGAAATATAAGAATTGTGCTCAAGGCCCACAATTTGAGTGTTTGAGTTGGCACAGCCTGCAACTGCTAGACAATTATCATTATTATAGTCCTGGTTTAACCACCGCAGCCACAACAGTGATCTCAGCAGTGATGCACGGTATCGAACTGCTCCACCAATGGCCCAGCAGACAAAACTGAAGGGAAGAAATACGCATAGACGCGCGTGTAGGAGGTTGCTTACACGGAGGTCGGCCTCTCACGAAAGCGAGAGAAAGATAAAAATCTGACCCAGAACTGACCCCAGAATAGGGATCCATAACAGTTTAGGAATCTCTCTGCCTGAGGGAGGCTGTCGTTCCAGGTAGAAAATTCCAATGAAAGGAAGAAATATCTGAAATAAACAAGTCCGAACTCTAAACCAGAACCCATAACAGATTGGGACAGAAAAGAAAACTAAAGAGAACAGAAAAGCACTACTCACACACATTTTGCAACGAGATCAGAGGCAGTAAGTCACACAGCAAATGCCCCATCTTCTGTTATAGGTCCTTCGAAATAAAGAAGTTCTGTAGTACTTTATGCTCGTCATAGCTAAGGAAATGACGGAGTCCGTATCAGGGATACAATTGGAACAGACAACCAGAAGAAATAAAGGGGTCGGTATCATGGATACACTCGGAACATGAAAACAAAGGAAATAAAAGAAGGTATCATAGATACACGGGAAACAAAGAAAAAGCGTTGCACACTCGTCCGATTTGTTGCTCGCACGATGTGTCGAGGATAAGCAGGCAAAAAAGTCAAGAAACAGGACGAAAGAACAGGACAATCTGTTACACGCTATGTGAACCAAACAAGTTTCCACTGAACGAAATATTAAGTAAATTATGACTCGTGTAATACACAATAGGGTATCTTTTATCAAATTTAGCCCAAATTATCAACGAAACATTTAGAATATACGAGTAATGATAAAATGAATAATTTGTAAAGAACACCAGAAACGACAGCGCCACATATTGGAGTATAAGGATGAAACCAAGAGTTGCTGTTGCTGGGTCACCAATTAGTTGCCAAAGGCACGGCAGTGAGTCATCAAACACGACAACTATCACACTCACGCTGCGACGGCGACTTTAGTTTCAATACAAAACTCGCAAATAAAATACCTCACAAGTGCATTGTGCAAATGTAAAATTTTGTAGCGCACCCACATAATAACATGACTACAGTACTCGGACGACAACCACGCAAAATCCAGCCAAGTTTTTGCGCAGATATTGACAATGAAAACCCGAGTTTTGCACTCAGTTTACGCCTGAGTTTAGTTCACTCGATTACGTCCTCATACACAAGACGCATTCCAGCACACACATGACGCATTACAGCACACAACCTCCACCACTCTTGCGCAAGACTGTACCTGGGGGTACTACCTGCAGCGACTGTACCTGGGAGTACTGAGCACCGACTGTTGCTACACTATAGTATGTCATACAGGTACTGCAACAGTAAATCATGCAGATACTGTACTGTTGCAAGTCAGAGTTACGGCAGTTAACACTGATACGCATTCATATTAGTCCGTTCAGCACATCAATTAGCGTAACATCAAATTTTTAACGACTTCTTTACGTCAACGACACAACTGTGGCAAAGGTGGACATGTGGTGCGCACAGTCCCAGGTAATATACATCATAATATAAGTCATGAATACTCATAGCTCACACAGCTCATCCTCATTTCATTCCGTAATAATCGAGAGCGTTGATAGAGACGCGTCACTCGAGTGCCATAGACCACTAAGAGTGCGACCATCCCGCCCGAAAATTAACTAAAAACATCTACGTTAAGACTAGACACATGAACTACACAACAGCACTAGGTACTGACAGGTAACATCACCTACGCGAACCTGATTAATTGGATAAAACCATGAAACAATTATTACACTCTTGGTTTAACCACTGCAGCCACAATAGAGAAAGCGAAGCGTTTTCTTTTAAAGGCACAAAAAATTCCTAAATTAAAACAAATGAGGATCCTCAAGCAAAAGAGCTTCTGATAAAAGCTCTACTGAACATGAGAACTCGCCCACAAAAATGCGAACACTGAACTTCTAATTTAGGTTTTCAATTCAGAAAACCGTAAGCCTACGTATCCGTGCTACGGTTAAAACCACCTTTTATTTAAGAAATATATATGAAAGAAAACAAACACAGTATATATGATACCACTAAAACCATGCGCGATAAATGCTAGGACTTCGCTTGAAGATCAAATAAAAGATGCGCAAGTCTCTATTCCCTCTATTGTTGACGATACCATCATAATACCATGATGACAATACCATCATAATACCATGATGACGATACCATCCTAATACCATGATGACGATACCATGATGACGATACCATCCTAATACCATGATGCCGATACCATCATAATACCATATGATAAGGATACCAAGACACCGATACTATGATACCATGACACAGATACCGCAATTTACTGTTGCGTTTCCTTAATGGTAAATACTGCAAAAATAAAGTTTACATTCACACAAGACGAAGTTCCTCTGCACAAAGAAAACATGCTCTACATGCGTGAGATTCAACAGAAATTCAACGAGATTCTCCTACTGCTCCTCATTGAGATTTTAATTAAAGTAATATGTACAGGTCAATTATCGTTATAATGGTTTCAGCCTCACAGTATACTGGAGCCTCCGCCTCACACTATACTGTACCAGCATTCGAGGCAACTCATACAGAGCTAACAAACATTTACACGACATTACAAAATAAAGGAAGAAGATACGAGTATGTGATGGTTTGGCGCTTGTACACCTCGAACACGCACACGGGAACAAACATAGAAAGAATTATTGCTGTGACAGCGTTCAGAACTTGGAGTAAACAAGCGTTGACAACCAGCACTGTTAGCTCAGCAATGGGTGGCTAGAGACAAAGATATACATACAACCGTGTTATACTTAACAGGGAGAGGAGGGTGTGAAACATAAAATGAATGATAAGCACAGACTAGGACGGAGACAAGGAGCTAGGAATGCCTTTCTTGCCATTCATTTTGTGCGAAGGAAGGAAGAAACTAAAGCAGATTATTTATTTAAATGGAGATTGCACGTTAAAACGGCCCATTCTTCCCGCTTGATGCAAGTTTTTTGCAATCTCGATTTCATTAAAGAAAGAAGATTAAAAAAGAACAGAAGAACAAACTTAAAAAGGGATTTTTCAAGATGATCTCAAAATTCCTTGAACTTTTAATGTTTGCACACACTTTGGTAAGAATACAAGTCTTATATGACGAGTCTTGTATGATAAGACAAAGGCTAAAATAAAGACAAAGTAGATAACCTCGAAGAAAAAATAGGAAGGGCAACAACATGAATAGAAGTAGATGTGATGGAGGGAGATGTAGAAGTAGATGAAACAGGTAGAAATAATACAGTTGAATGTAGAGTCTACTATAAGCTCCTCCTAATCTACCACTAGGTAGATTAATGCAAGGCAGAGTAGGCATTAGTTACACTAGTAGGCGCATATACACTAGTTGCATCAACACTAGTTCCTAAATCGATACTAATTACATCAAAATAATAAGCCATTCACCAGTTCCACAAAAATTTATTCCTACACGAAGGTCTCCGCTTGGAAAGCGTTGTGTTTGAAGATTTAGAAAACATGAAGAAAAAGACATTGTACTGAAGACAGTAGTTCAGGAGGTCAGAGAGACTTGGAATGAGAGCAAGAGAACAGGACAAGAAGTAAACCTGGACCCACAACAGATTACCGCAACAAGAATTACTGTTCTGTGGTGGGTAGCTGGGATCAATGATCAGGAACTCAAGACAAACACACAATGAATATTTGATTAACTCATCTACCCTCACTAGCAAAACGCAAGATCATCATCTACCCTCACTAGCAAGACACCAGTTCATCATCTACCCTCACTAGCAAGACGCAAGATCATCATCTACCCTCACTAGCAAGACACCAGTTCATCATCTACCCTCACTAGCAAGACTAGCTACAAACTAACATGGCTGCCAAGAAACAAACTTTCGGAGTTCAAGTCTTCATAACAGGAAGAGAACACAAGTTTTGGCTAATATTAAGCAGCTTATACTTGAACTTTCTCGTAGAAAATGCTGTGCGTTAACTAAATTTGTTCATGGCTTGTACAATTCGGATTATTTCATGCCTATGCTTCAGGCCGCAGCCATCAAAGAAACATCATAAAAATAACTTGGAAAATTTCAAAATTAAGGTCAAAACTATGCAATAAAATAGGAGTCACATTATGAAAGGCGTAACTCTAATATATTAGAAAAATCAGGCCGTCATTTTCAAATAAACTTTCAGGGAAGTACTAATCTAAGGAAGACTCAAAACGTTTTAGGCCGCCATGCAGCCCCATCGAAAAAAACGCGTATGTAGCTAACTATCAAAACAAAATTATCTGAAATATTCGTAAACTATGACTGAACGGTCAGTGAACTGAGAAAGAATAAACATTGAAAATAAACAACATAATCCATTGGTCAGAATAACATTTGCACTACGCTAGAAAAGATACAGAACATGTTTGCACTGCTTAGGATTTTATGCTTCAACGGTAAAAATGTACAAGAAAAAGACCCAAGTTTCTTGGAGGTCTTGACTAAGTGGTTAAGGAGTTGGGCAAGAAGGAAGATTTAGCCCCCAGTATTGAGGCTGGAGTGTCAGGGAAGGTAGGGCAGTCTTCCCTTGTTTTGACATGTCCATCTTCTGACACATCGATGGGGTAGAGCATGAGGTGGGAATCACGGTGTTCTGGCACCTCGCTTACAAAATGTTGCAAGTTTTCTTCCCCGATGCTTCGCATGGAATGCATGCACTCTAACTGGCTGGGGTCGATGTGTTCCTCCCGATGTTCTCCACAGTGTTCTGCCCACAGAGCACGTCGGAACGTATGAACAGCCCCTTGAACAAGCTCCTCACCCATAGTCTCCTTCGTGTGTTCGGTTTCAAAGGCCCCAATAGCCATCTCCGTGTCCCTGTTTCCGTTCATGCTGCGCTCGTTGATGTTGGCTGATCCAATGATGATGTATTCATCATCCACGATCATCATCTTGGAATGCACGTAGATCATGAAGCGCATGTGCGTGCGCGCTTTCTCCGCAACTGTGTCACTATCTGGATCATCCAGACCATCAGGAATATCTTCAGCAGATTCCCGTTTGCCGAGGCAAAAGAAGCTGAGGTAGTCCGTAGGGTGAGATGAAGACCCAACCTTCTTGAGCATCTTCGCGATTTTCCTATACATCATTTCCATAGTTCGGTATTGCCAGTACAGAATTTCTTGGACGGCTCCAGATCCTGGATCGCCTTCTGGGTGGATAGGCACTAGGATATATGCCCGATAGTCTTCCCCTTCGTCAATAGCTCGGGTGATCCGTGTTACTATTTCGACAGGAACCAAGTGTGTACACTTCGCTTCTTGTATGAGCCAGCCATGAGAAGAGCCAAGGAAGTACTGGTTCTCGATGAAAATGAACCGATTAGACCTGCGGATGTGGTGAACATACGCCCTTTGGATGGAATTCTCGTAAAGCCGCCCTTTCCTCGAAAGCAACTTGTCGAGGACGTCTGTTCTGAACTGCGCAGAGTCAGAGTTGATGGACCTAAAAAGCTGGCAGTTCCATCCACCGCTCAAAGATTCGTAGTCAAGATCGAACACATCAGAAGAGATTGCATATAATCTGTTCTCGCGATCTTGCGCCTGACACCGCCAGCGCTCGACGAAGTTGTCGTGAACGTCGAGTGCTGCAGGACCATCCACGAGAGCATGGATGTCATGCCAGGGTTGCCGAGGTCCCACGGTAACTTTGGATGGGCAGACACCGTTGTAGAAGTCATTGGAATGGTCGGTCGGAAGTGTCCGGAACAAGGGATGGTCGGGAGTGTCCCATCTTCCATCTGTCAAGTCTAAGCCCCCGACGTAAGCCACCAGGCGGCGCTTGCTGTCATCTTCTTCAACCTCAACATCCAAAATGACTGATTTCTGGTGGTGAGTGTAGCACGTCGAAACGAAGTTCGTTTCCATAACTTTAGCTTTACTCTTCGTCCGGGGAGCCAAAACCACTTCGACTTCCGATCCCTCGAAGTATATCCTAGTGTCCTCGTCATGTGTCCCCATGACACCGGGGGTATACACGTCTGTGGACATCATCTCGTTCCACACCAGCAGCAGGACGCGTACTCCTTCTTCAGACTTCCTCTTCAGAAGCTCCCCAATGGACTCCTGGTCTCCGTCCCGCTCCAAACTGATATCTGTCTTGACACTCCAGCCCGTGATGTAGATTAGTTTTTTCGCAGCTTCCAAGTGGCGGGCGAGATCCTTCCAGAGCTGTGGTGGATCATAAGGCTCCCCATCCTGACCAGGAACATCCGTCACAGGAGGAACTGCAGGTGTGTGCGCATCCTGGTACAGTTTGAGATTACAGTTTCCTCTCATGGGGAAGACTGTGTCGAGCACTTCGTTGGACCGCGTTATGGACGCGACAGACTTAAAATGCATCATGATATTGAGGGCACCCGCCGGGTCACCATTCTTGCTCATGAGGGGGTACCACCCAGAGATGGGTTCCTCAGACAGAAGGTCCTCTGCTCGGATGTTCATGTACCCCATGCACTCCACCTTCAGGAGGTCCAGATCCTTCACCGAGAACAGGAAGCTTTCAACCTCGTGGCACATTTCAATACGGAACTTCTCGTGCCAATGAGGACTCAATGAGTTGTAAATAATAGAGGTCTTGGCGATGCGACAACTACGTTTACCCCCCGTGCATGTGTCGACCGTGACGTACGGGTCAGAGACGTCTTTGGTTGACCTGAACCAAGAGACATCGACGTCTGGAAGGTCCCTGCCCTCCAGGATCTGAAGGTAGAGCACCCCGTGCAGGAAAACCATGTTTCCTGAAGCAGCGACGCCGGACGGGCCTGTGCAACCTGGGGGAAAAATCAATTTTAGAAGTACGTCAAGAAAAATTAATTTGATGATAATACAACTTAAATTTGTGAAGAAACGAGAAATGGACTTAGAGTACGTCAGTGATAAATGCGTACCAGAGAAAGGTATAGAATAATAAAGGTTACGTGAAGATGTGTTAGTAATCAGAAATTAAAACACTTGAGCAGTAGTTTTTAAAGTAGATTTTGCTTGTACCCCATCCCTTCACTGCCTATCTCCTTCTTCCTTCACACTTCGTTAAAATAGAATATTGCGTTTACCAGTGATATATATATTTGGTCATTATCAGATGATTTAAAGAAGGAATTAGGATAACAAAATGAAGAAAAAGTATTATATACACAAAATATATGTATTTTGTGTATAGTTATTGTATAAACAAAAAGTATTGTATATGTATGAAAAAGTATCACATGAAAATATATGTATAATTAGAAAGAATACGATAATAAGCGTTCAGATGCTGAACAAGTTCTCAATTCACAAGAAAAAATATAATCAGATTTCTATCGTAACAGAAAATATTAGTTCGTGATATTTCTTTACACGGAAAACTGAATAAACATGAGTTGCTGAAAAGAATGCTCTATTGTTTATTATTTTCAGTTTTGCAGCATTTCTTCACGCTATTACAGCGTTAGTTAAACACTAACACTAAAACCAAGCAAAATTTGACATGCATTACAATGTCATAGTCTAAGTCAAAATTCCCATTGCAAGGATTTTATTGGACTTCCGTACCCCGTAAACAAATCTCACGTACCCCTAAGGGTACGTGTACTCCACTCTAAGAACCACTGTTTTATAAAATACAATCAAATAATTGACCCAAGTTTCAACAAATAGAGAAATTCAACAGATTATAAAAACAGGAACAGAACAGTTCCTAATATATTGAGCATATGGAGACCCACATGAGCACTACACATACAACCAGTACAAGAACTATATTCATTGTACGGAACATCAATATAAAGAATAACTATGTACAGTACATACAATGCGCACAGGGAAACCAGAAAGCCCATAACAAACACGGAAAGACGTAACACAAATAATGCAGGTACGTACATGAAATGCACGACTCTAATTAAGACAGGAAATGCAGATAAACAAGCAGGCATCCAAAAATATTTCCCGTATCATGGATACGAAAAATCAGCGATAATCAAAAAGCAGCGGCAAATAAATTGCTTTATTTATCATTTGCAAATTATCCTTTGAAGCAATAGACGAGTTCCTTCTTCAGGCAGTTTTTCCTTAATGTTTCCTATGCATGTTATACTTCCTTAATGTTTCCTAGGGCGCGTGATCTGCAAACTGAGAGCTCTCTCCAGTCCCTCGCTTCTGGACAAGTAAACGTAAGTTATGCTTTCATTAAGCGAACAAAGCAAACGTTAAAAAATTGTACCGGCACTGTGACAGGATAGCAGGTCTCATACAGGTCATGTTAGGTAAGACTGTTGGGTCAGGCTAGGTTTGTTAAAGTTCAATATAATGAGCTCCAATTCAGTTAGATTAGATTAAATCAAATTAAATTAATTATGAGAAAAAGCGACGTTAAAATTGTCCAAATTTTTTCGTGCCGTTCATGATCGGAACAAATCCATAGTTTCAGCACAATTATAAGCATAACTATGGTATAGACATGTCCTGGAAGGAGACTGCCACGGCAGGGGGCACAGAAGCGTTTCGGTACAGGGGGCTCAGTCCTCCTTGTCACGTCAGAATGATCCCCCTCCTCTCCCCACTCACAGCACAAGTAGTACCGCCAGTCTCTTCGCTTCCGAGCTACAGTGAGGCCACGGGGTATGGCATGGGAGACTTTCTTCCTTGTGTTCTTCTCGTTGTGCACTGAATATTCCCCCGTCATCCCCCCGCACACCGCAGACCCCGCACGTGCTACACCCACACCAAAGTGCTGCAGCACACACAGCCAGCACATCTGGCAGCCAGGGGGTCGGTGGCCACGTGAATGAGTGGGCACTTGAGTCACGTAGAAACAGACACTTTATTCCGTAGCAGTAGTAAATGAAGAAAAAGTACAGGTAGATTCAGAAGTAAAAGAAAAAACAATAAAAGAAAAAGAAGTGCAGGAAGGAATAAAAGTAGAAATAAAGGGTGGCTCAAAAGCAGCAAGTGAGACGAGGTAGATCAGCTGTTGCTGTGCACTGAACACAAGCAATTCTGGAGAGGTGTTTGATAGAAGCGTACACGGAGCTGCTTGCTCTCAGCACCACGGCTTCTACAGCACAAGAATCACAGACAACCGTCATGAAGAACAGACATCACAGCACATCTCGGTTGCTTGTACGACGCACTGCACCACCTCGAAATTTTCCTTCTTTCTTCATTAGTTTGTTACGAACGCTTTTCATTCAGGCACAATAAATCCTCCAATTTACGTGGTAATGCAAGACGCGTGCAACAGGCGGTCAAAAAACAGTACACACGATCATTTAAATCCCGTAGTGCTTCAATCGTTCGATTTTTCCTAGCATGAAAAGAGAATATCACAGTCACATGAACATTAAATCTTGGCGTAGACAGGATACCGTAGGTAGAATCTGCATGTAGCCGAGTCCAATCGAGTTCGTTGCAACACACAGGCACTTGGGATGTAACACTAACTTGTACAGTATCTGCCGGAAAGCACACACTACTAAGGCTAGTTTGTGAGATAGTTTGTGCGGTTTAGATTACTGAGGTACTTGAAACTCTGAAAAAAATGTTATTTCATGAGAAAATAATTATCTGGATCGTAGTAGCAGATACAGAATCTGTGCTGTGGTAGCACAGATACAGAACCAGCAAGTGTGATAAGCCGCGTCACGGAACATAGAGCAAGCATTGAGGTTCCCTACCATCAATTGAGTCAGGGTTTGCTCTGAGCCAAGGTCATGCCTACATCTTCGTTGATCAGACGCTGCGGGCACTTGCTTTAAGATATCGGGTCGTCTTCCTCAGATAAAAAGAATTGCCTTGCTTCGATTGCCTCGAATATTTCAAAACATCTGGTACACTGTGTTTATTTCTGAGCGCAAATACGGAGAGCGCGGAGAAAATTAGCAGCAGATACATGATGCACCGTTGCATCATTCAATTTACTGAATTGAATTTACTGATACTGAAGTGTCCCTACTGATGTAGTGCAATATGTTAAAGCTGCGTCATTGTAGTACTTGGATCTTAGCAACAAAGAAGTCATCTGTCCTTGAAACACAATGAAGGAACTTGCTTATTTTTGTAAGTTTTGAATACCAGAATCCGAGACCAGTTGAACTGGACAACTCACGTGTTTTTAGTCGCTTCTTAACTTGAGCTGTTTGAATAAAGTTAAAAACAAGAATAAACTTACTTTACGAAGTCACTAGCTTCTTTAATAAAAAGGAACAATTTTTGTGACGACACCGAGAACATTTAAAAACTTAGACGCAGCACGGAAGACGAAGTTTCTTCTGCCTGCAGGTAGACTTCCAAGGGCGTCCACATCAGAGACAACAATGCAGACCCGTACGAGAAGGTTCGTTTTCTCCGCTAAATATGAACGCAGACCTCAACTAATTAAGAAGATGAAACGCATGTGTCCGATTAGTGCAACACGCATAACACGCTGCTGTGTTGTGTTCGTGCAACACGCATAACACGCTGCTGTGTTGTGTTCGTGCAACACGCATAACACGCTGCTGTGTTGTGTTCGTGCAACACGCATAACACGCTGCTGTGTTGTGTTCGTGCAACACGCATAACACGCTGCTGTGTTGTGTTCGTGCAACACGCATAACA
>VCRD01004787.1:1808-12243 GCA_006783055.1 Trinorchestia longiramus
ATAAAGTCATAATCAGCTAAAGCACACCTAAATTTTATTTCAATTAATATAAAGTCATAATCAGCTAAAGCACACAAATGTTTCATCTCACTGAATATGAAGTTAAAATCAGCTAAAGCACACCTAAATTTTATTTCAATTAATATAAAGTCATAATCAGCTAAAGCACACCTAAATTTTATTTCAATTAATATAAAGTCATAATCAGCTAAAGCACACAAATGTTTCATCTCACTGAATATGAAGTTAAAATCAGCTAAAGCACAGCAACGTTTGAACTCATTGAATACGAACATAAAAACTTGCGATAATACATCAATGTTCTATCTTTGCCAATGTATAAACATTGCAAGATAAATTTTCAACTGAAAATTTTCCAAGTGTTTGACATTTCACGGTTCCAACAGATCGAACATTGTGCTAACAGTTTACTTGCAATCTTCCTAAATGATTTTCTTCTTGAAAAAAGAGAATGTCACAGAAATGTTAAAGTTTACTGGAATGCCAAAACGCGTTAAATCACTTCAAGTGGGGAAAGGAGGACAAACCAAATCTTAATCAATGTAAAAAAAGTATTTTTGCATATGTATAAAAATAAATCTACTAATTGTTAATAAAATAAATGCGTTACCTTTTTGCATAAATATCACGAAATTTCAAAACATCTATAATAACTTGATCCCTACTGTACTTGCACTGCAAGACAACTCCAAGCAACCTTTGCCACAACAGCACCACACTCAGATACCGAAGCCAGAACTAGCAAGAACCACCAGCTTGATCGACTGGTGAGCGAACCTGCTTGCTATGCAAGAAGACCCGGGTTCGAGGTCCGCTGCCGCCGTGATCGGTTTGTGTATGACCATCGGCAGTTAAAATTACGGCATGGGACATGGGTACCGACCCAAGAATGGGCCAAAAGCCTCGTTCCTATCGCCTCATTCTATTTCTTACCTGTACGCAAATCTTGTGGAACAGATCATTCCTGCGACAGCAGGGAGCCCAAACAACTCTGTCCACATCGTTCTTGTCGACCTCTTCCATGCAGATGGGGCAGTCAGTCTTTACATTAGGCAACTTCTGGCGTGAGCGGTGTGACTGACACCAAGTCCTGTTGAGAAAATGCATGTGGTACACTGATGGGTTTCTCATAGCCAGAACTCAGGTTATAATGATGAAGTTACCTTATTCCCAAGAAAAACAGGCTGGCTTACCAAGATGTAGGGAACTCTATTAAGCCCCTAGGAAATTGAATATTTTCCTTTTCATCATTCAAGCTCC
Source organism: Trinorchestia longiramus (assembly GCA_006783055.1). Classification (NCBI taxonomy): domain Eukaryota; kingdom Metazoa; phylum Arthropoda; class Malacostraca; order Amphipoda; family Talitridae; genus Trinorchestia; species Trinorchestia longiramus. The sequence goes on from VCRD01004787.1 coordinate 3,090, forward strand.
CTTTACATGTTTGAAAACCTCTCTTGAATGTATTCCAAGAAATATTTGTCAACATCACTAATCAATGGCACGCATTTCTATGCTCCGTATATCATGGTCACTATTGTCTGTGTACTGCATACCATACAAGATATCATTTCTGTACAAACAGGTTTCTACTTTCGGCACACTTTACTGTACAAAACTAGAGCCTCCTACAAATCTAATGTTCTCAAACAGTGCCAATGATTACCATGTCTGCAAATTATTAGATAAGAAACAAGTTTTTTTACTTGGACAGACAAAATCTGCATTTTTATGATGCAATCATGTTGTGTATTTCAAGTCTTCAGTTATTGATATAACATATGAAATTTAAAAGATAAGTTGCACTCTAACAGTTAGTGTAACAACTCAAAATAAAGCCTACAGATATATAAATGAAATGGACTAATTTAAGACAAAATTGGCAACACTGTCATAACATCCAGTACATGTGCCACAGATGGGCAACAAGACATGCATGAATCTCACATCAAATTTTATATACAAAAAACTGACAAAAAAATTTCACATGCAAAAGATCAAATTGGGGACAATGGCCAACTTTGTTAGCTGCTGGCAAAATAACTAGTAATGATGGATTACTACTTATCAAATTTGGCACACACCTAAACTCTCCAGAGAATGAGAACTGGGCAGAATTTTGCAGACCACAATGCATGTGATAAGAACGACGGCATTTTCCATTCACGCAGCCAATGGTGGCTCCTGTTTTATTGCAGAAGCAGCAGTGCTGTAATGAGAATTTGTACATTAAATATATTCTAGCAAGTGGATAATTAGGCAACTTATTTGACAATTACTTGAGCATGATGAGCAATTTATACTTCACTTCCAGCATGATGTAACTTAAAAATAATAATAATTAATAATAAATTAGTCTTAGACATATGCACAACTCTTCAAGTGAAATGAAGAAATGGAGCACTAAAATGCACAATTTTTACTTTAAATGACACTTCTGCTTCGAATATAATAGAATAGAATAATAATTAATAATAATAATAATAATAACATTACTCCTCATGGAGCCAAAAATTTATGAAATAAACCACACATCAACAGAAAATATTTTTAAAAACTTTGCCAAGAAAACCAAATGATAACAAACAAAATAATCCAAATGAGAAGATAATTTTCAACTTACCAGCCGTCTTCCTCTGCTTAATTCTTTGTTGATGTCAGCTGCAAGAAAACCAAAAATGCCCTCTTCATCTTTACCCGACTGGCTCAGCCCACTTGAGAAAAGCTAGAAAAATTTAACATAATGAAGAATTTATTTTGCAATCTCAAAAGATATTTAAAATACTTTTATCATAAGTATTTGAAAGAAAGAGATGTTCACATTCACCCCTGTGTAAAATATATACAATGAAATATACCAATATAGCACAGACCAATTTATTTGAACACTAACATACAAAAAACACACATTCACACTCCTGAATAATGGTTTGGTGGTGTTTTGTATTTATCTATAAAAAATATGAAAACATACATTTATGTATTCCATAGAAGCATATCATTTCCAAGCCATGCTCTATAGACAACTCAATTATCAGCATTATTATTATTATGTAGATTCTTTTTTCATACACCAGCACTTTGAAAGAAAGTTCATAACATACCAGGCAATAATGATGAAAAGCAGTGGTAGAGTTGAGAGCATAAAGGTTGCCCATCTTGAAGTCACTGCTGGAGGTGTCGAAGCACAACGCACATTTTGAGCCTGGTGTAGCAAGGCTCGGCATATTGCAACAGTTTTTAGCACCACACAAACTGAACAAGAGAAGTTAGACCTAAAACTGCAGTGACAGAAACATGCAAGAGTAGCTCAATATCTCAAACCAGTAATGAATACTAGAAAACAAAAAACACATGTAGTTAACAAGAAGAAAATTTCAAAATATAACAAATGAATAAAAATAAATCAAGCCTATGAAAATATATGTAGAATTTAATATAAAAAATTGAATTTTAAAAATTGATAATTGTCTCCTACTTAAACTGCATTAACAGAAAAAGCTAATGCAAAAAAAAACACATACATTACACAGTAACATCATTTGTAGCTATGAGTAATGTTAAAATACTGGAAATACAAGATGCTACAAATTTCTTCAAAATTTAATCAAATTGTGCTCATTTTCTGTGAGTTCAGATGATGCACCTTATATCAATCATTCCATTCACTTATTTGTGCCATACTATGCACAAAATAAAGAAACCAAATTAATTTATGAACTTAAAAACATTACTAACATCATTTTTTACACATTTAATAGTAAACGAAGAGAAACTTAGAATTAAAATGAGAGATACCTGGAATTTCTACGACAAAAATTAGTACATAAACTCTAGCACCAGCTTGGTCGACTGGTGAGCGAATCTGCTTGCGAGCGGAAAGACCCGGGTTCGAATCCCACTGCCGACATGGTTGACGCGGCTAGAAATACGGCATGGGACTTGGGTAAACAACCGAATAATTATCAAAGTAATTATCCGACCCAAGAATGGGCCCGAAGGTTCGTTCCTATAGCCTCATTCTATTCTATTCATTATTTAATAGTACAGTGATGGTAATTTCCATAGACTCACAGAAAAATTCAGAATAAAATTTAGTGAGAGCCTTATTGGTGATGTATAATTTCACACTAAAGCTAACCAAAAGCAACTCAAAAATGAAAATGTCTAATTAAACAGTTATGACCTGTATATGGATAGCAAGATACTAGTGTACTCTATCAACTCATTTTACTTCAATTTACCATAATTTTTACAAAAAAAAGATTTGTTGAGCCTGATTACATTAGCTTAAATAAGGCCCTGAGTTTATTAATTGCTTTCTCATGTAATGAAAAACTTTCTTGATGAAAGTAAAGACATTAAAATTGTGGTTAAATTTTAGATCAGGTTAGACAAGTACATATTAAATAGGATTACAAGGTCTCATTTTACAAACAGAGAACAAATTTAAGCAACAAAATGCATACAACATAAAACTTGTAACAGACAACCAGAAATTATATCAAAAGTTAAGGACAGTTGATGGTAACCTAGAAGTACTCAGAAATGAAGAGGCAGGGCATCAGGCTAAACTGTTTCTCAAAGTTGTCCGTCCAGCTCCCCTGGGGGCGTTGGAGTTGTCCGTCCAGCTCCCCTGGGGGCGTTGGAGTTGTCCGTCCAGCTCCCCTGGGGGCGTTGGAGAAATGCAAGGGGACGGTAGAAGGGTACGCCTTGAATGAGAGGCGCCTTGTAATTTATAATATACAGTAATATAATCATTAGGGAGCAGTGGAAAATCACATAGTGTCTTAAGTGATTGAAAAAACTTTGAAAAACACTGAGCTAAAACATCAGTTTACTACGATAACAAAATCTCAAAACCAAGCTTCATATTTTACCTCCATCAGCAAATGAGGGAAAAGAATACGTTTCTATATATATTAGCAATAGTTGACAATATCAGAAAAGAAGTTTTACTAAAGTTAAAGCAGTGATAACAATCCATGCTAGAAATTTCTAACACGGCTGTGCAGCTGTGGCGAGCAGCTGTGAATGGTGAGCCAGAGAGAAGTTTCGTTTCAAAAATTGCGTACTGCTTTAAATACAGAAAATAGCTCTGGCTAAATCTTTGAAATGCATTACAACCTGCATAATAGCCATTTACTCTCATAATGCCAAAACATTTAAATTAATACACATTATTCGTTGGGATAACAAGTAGTACAACTTGAGTCAGTCCTTCTTCTTTATCGTGTTTATTTGGGGCTTCGGTTGGTTGGTAGAACTGGAGCCCTCCAAAAAAGGCTTCTGGCAAGTGTAGCGACACTCAGCCCACCAACCTGGACTCCAGCTAAGACTTCTTATTTGGGGCTTCGAAAACTCGAGTCAGTCGAGTGGGCCGCCTCAGCATTATAGTTCGACAGTTCGTGGGCTGATTGTGAGAACTTGAAATGAAATTGTTTGCTATGAAGAGTTACCTAGCAGTACATGCAATCCACATATACAGTTTAACAATTTATATACGAATCATTGCAATTTTATTGTTTCATTTTTCAGATTTAAATTCATATTTAATTACTATACAAATTTATTGACTTTCAACTAAATTTAAACAATTTATTTGAAGTTTTTCAAAATTATATATTCCTTAGGGTTACGTGGTTTCACGGAAATTACTATTAAAAACTTATCCTGGTGCCAGTGATTCAGCACTGATCCTGCTTTCTCTTAGTCAATAATTTTGCAAAAGCCTTCACTCTCTGTTTCTATTGTGTGCTCATTTAACCAAGCAACACCTGTTAATGGTCAACCACTCCCCGTTCAGTCCTGCATGTTTCTTATCACTGAACAGCACCCCACATATATTGTACTTTATAATCTATTGAATAAAGATTCATGTTATGGATAACAATGATATTTCTATAGTACAGCTCATTATTGAATATTTTCAAGTAGTCACATATGAAATAACGTACATTTAGGTTGGTTATTGCACCAAAAATTGTTGGCTGGTTGTCCTGTCGTCACACTGAGACCTGCATCAGAACTTAAAACTGCTTGAATGACTTGTAGACTGTTCCTGAACACTGAGTTTGTTCCAAGTTTAAATCGTCTAGTTAAAAAACAATCGCATCAAGTTAGGCTCTGTTCTGAATGGAAAAAGAATTATACCTACAGGGTGTCTCAAAAAAATGTACTCACCGTTTAACCGTTGCTAACATGCTGTCTTCTTTGTGTTGCAGGTGTGAGGTTCCAATCTTTGCGAACATGATTAAATGTGATTAAAGAATCATGTTCGCAAAGGTTCGAACTTCACACCTGCAACACAAAGAAGTCAGCATGTTAGCAACGGTTAAACGGTGAGTACATTTTTTTAAGACACCCTGTATATCAAATTATTTGAGGCACCAATACTTGGATAGCCTTTAATGAACTTAAAAAAAGCGCAGTAGTTGGTTGCTATTTTATTACAAAAACTTTACCTAAAATCTCTGTACCCTTAAAAGCCAAGGCTCACTGCGTCACATTATACATATTGTGAAGAAATTGAGTGCATGACGAAAAATGAATAAGAAGCATCTTACACTCCCTCATAAGGAATAGATAATCATGGTTTTGAGCTATCTCATCAAAACATGAGATTTTTTTAAGCCAGAACCAATTGTTCTTTTATCATGTTATTGTATCAACAGATTGATTACATTTATGGCAACAATAGGCATTGAAACAAATAAAAATGACAGCATAGAAAATGAGATCGTTTAATGAAACCAGAATCCAGGGACCAAGATATTCCATTAGTAACGTTAACGAGTGCACAGACTAATAAATGTACGTAATGTGCAGTAAATTCCCTTCAACAAGACGAGCAAAGAGAGAATGACGCTTTGAAAAAAGTTACATACTCTGTGGAAAGGGCAGTCATGAAATACAATTCAATTGGGTTATTTAGCTTAAACTAGGTGTGAGATCCGTTGTACGGAAAGTAATGAATCAGGACACCAAGTTATTTGCTTTCTTGGCGAATCTCACTGAAGTAAAATCTGAGCAGGATTACGATGAGTGAAAACATTAGTGGACTATAAGATAAAATTGAAGGAATATTACATACTGTGCAGATCATCCCCTAAACCAATGCTACTCAAGTGGTGGTCCGCGTACCGGTGCCGGTCCGTGAACCATAAGCTGCCGGTACTGTTTCTGGAATAAATTAATATTACAGAGAAATATTGCCGGTCTCTGGCATATAGGGGAAAACCTGCCGGTGTATCACATTGCATAGTTTGAGAAGCACTGGTATAGACCACATCGCAATGAACAAATCTGAATCAAATATCTCCTATTCTCTCCCTAACAAAAACTAGTATATAGAGAAAGTATCTTGGCACACATAGAATTGAAGGAAGTTATTATACTCATGAAGAAGCTTGAAAACATTGAGATTATAACAATAAACGTGATAGGGTATAATTTAAATCATTCAAAAACGATTTCTTTACGTATACCATTCTGCAGTCACCAACAAAAACCAACATTTGAAAACCGAAGTCACATATGTTGTATAATAAGGGAACTAATAATCATCAACTCCTAAAATATACACAGCCAAAATTAGCATACTTTATCATAAAATAACTTTATAAATAAATCTTTGGAAGACTCATAACAAAGATATACCTAATTGTAATATAATTCGTCAATTTTTGGGTCATGCCTAAAGCTTTGTAAAGGTGATGCTCAGCAAGCGGCGATATTATCTAAGAGAATCAAGTCTTGCAAGTGAATTATTGAATAAAATGTTACACAACAAAACGCACAGAACTCTTAACGAGCATGATCTAACTTATCACTGTAATATTTACTGTTTTTAACTCAAGTACACACACAATTTTCAACATAACTGAACAGTGGATATATATTTGTTCTCTAATGCTGATACTACCTTCCGACAAGTTCTTAAGCAGAATATAAAGTCTGGGGCCATCGAACTATTTAAGGTAAGCTGAACAATAACTAACTCTTATTCTACATATTACTGACTGTTCAATTAAGCCATGTAACAAGAACTCAAAGGTGGTGGAGGGAACCACACCGGAACTAACATTACTTCAACAACAAATTCGAGTTTCTATTCTGCTTACTTTCATTGAATTTACCTAGAAGTTAGAATATATTGGGCAAAGATGATCACAGACAAGTCAATGCTTGTGCATCCTCTCTAACACCAAACTGACAAGAGCACTACTAAGTGCCTCGAAGTCAAAAAATCGAAATAAAACGATAAGAAGCATGATGACGACACATCCATTAATTTGAACGAACAACATGGGTAGCAGATACACGGAGACAATGAATTGAAAATTCACCGGCAGATTCAATGTCGTATGTAGTTGAGCAAAACAAAGTGTTAGAAAAAACACATCCCAGCCAAGAAACATGTTATCTTATCATTTCTCCCTTGATCGGAGAATCAGATATTTTTGTGAAAAGCCTTTCATGCGACATACTTTGAACATCAGGTCACAGGGCAGAGCCACAACTGGTAGTGTCTCAGAGAGTGCAAGCCCCACTCAACAATATACAGGGTGCGGCAAAACATAAGTTCCTTTTTTACAACATTTTACTTTGAAAAAAGGAAGTTATGTTGCCGTACCCTGTACTATACAGGATATGTCTAACACGAAGGCAGCTAGGCACACGACTGTAAGACAGTTGATAACATGTGAGAATTATTTTTTTGCAACCATTCGAATCTGGTTCGTGTGGCTAAGCGGATTTCCAGCATGCAACGGAGTGTGGGAGCTTTGTATTTGCCTGGCACAGTGTATGAGACAGCAAAATCAGACAACCACAAACCAAAATTGTGGTTATTTAGCTTACAAATACTCATCAGAACAGTTGCTCCAGAGTTCTTGCTCAACTGTTGCAATAGAGTGTGAATGTTATCTTGTTGTTCGTTCAGAAATCAATGAAATGAGTACACATCACACCGCTTAACATCTTAACTACGCACAGAAGCAGATCTAAATTCAACTTGTAAACTACGCAACTGTGAAGAGCAACAAGCCGTGAATATCTTAAAACTAGTCAACGTTTGGCAATACTCTATAAACTAGCAGGGGTCCTAAATTTAACAGTATAAATGTTTCCCTTCAGACGGCTAATTCGTTTTTACTGAATGTAAAATTTCAGTGTAATTGGTGCAGGTACGGTATTTCGGAATATAGAAATTTAATCTAAAATACTAAGATATTGCATTAGATTAATTTAGATTGAACTTTTTCGTTCGAATCATTAATACTATGATAATAAAGGACGCTAAATACTGAGATTATTAGATACTGGTGAAAAGCTGATTAGAACGTGCGTATATAAGAATCAACGAACAGTTGTAATATTCTTCTCTCACTCACAGGAAATATAAACTAAACTTTAACATGAATTAAATAATCATGTAACAATAACAGAGAGAATATCGGATTACTTCTATGAGAAGACCTACAATTTTTACGGCAAAATGAACTATCAAATACAAACACGTCTTCAGCAGTCTACGTTCAATCTTCTCTATTATAACCCTTTCGATACTGATGGTACATATAAGTACCGCTCCAATTTTGTACATTTTAAGATGCAGAACAACACGTGTGTCTGTGCAAACGCTGGTAGGGCAGTGCAAGCTACAGTTTGATCAGGACAATGCAGTAACCGTAAAACATCACAAAGCATCTTTTTTTAAATTTGATGTTAAATATGTTGAAAAGGTTCTGATATTTGCATCATGGTACCGAAAGGGTTAAACAGGGTGCGGCAACATAACTTCTTTTTTTTAGATGAAGTTCCTTTGAAAGAAGGAAGTCATGTTGCCGCACCCTGTATCAAACTCCGATGAAAAACTTCCCTATCTTGGGCCTTAAAACAAAATATGTTCCCATAGATTGTCGACTGTTTTTTGATATTTCCTGCACGAAGCGATTATCACATCTTAAAATAGATATTACATACAAATTTCATAGGAAACATCAGAAAGTAGTGTAGTTACACTAATAGATGTATACGGCAAACACTAATATAACGCTAGTCAGCACAAAATGCACTAGAAGAACGTATGGTTTGCAACTAATTAGCACACTTCAATTTGACTAGACAACTCACCGTAAACAATAAGGGTTACATAGCACCATGGCAAGCAAGACAGAAGAAACATTCAGTTTTCTATAGGAACAAGTCAACAATAAAGCGCTCACAAAACGAGCTTGCGTTCGGATGGAGCAATCAAGAGGTAAACGTTGACAATCAACGAAAGTTGAAAAGAAATTATTGCGGCAGTAAACTTCGAACACTAAAACACTGTGTAGTCAGATGAAGAAATCAGTATTTCTTCTCCGAATACAGCCTTCATTTTGCGCATACTCACTTCCAGCCTAATAGCTGTAATAAAATATTAGGTTGTTACAAAAATAATGGCCGCTCGAAGGTCTGGAACGCTTCTGAAATCAGCCATTATTTTTGTAACAACCTAATACACTGTAGGCGGGAAAACAACATTTTGCTTAACACGTTAAGTGCGAAGTGACCCACCGGTGGTCACTAAGGTTAGGTTCTG
>VCRD01004787.1:13628-39053 GCA_006783055.1 Trinorchestia longiramus
CGACCCCTGGTCTACAGGAATGGTAAAAACCCATTAAGATTCAGTCTAAAGGAATGGTAAAAACCCATTAAGATTCAGCCTAAAGGAATGGTAAAGACCCATTAAGATTCAGTCTAAAGGAATGGTAAAGACCCATTAAGATTCAGCCTAAAGGAATGGTAAAGACCCATCCATGGGATGAAGATCGAGACAAGCATGATGTCCAACACGGGGACATTCTGACCACCCCGTCATATGCCTCTGCTTCATGCGCCAGTGTGGCTCGTGGCGGAACAGATTTAGTCCGTAACGTTCCTGTGCGGTTTGGGCTGGATTCCAAGGTCCAGGTAACCAATTAGGCCCTATTTTTACCAAGCTTTGCAGGAAGCATGACGGATATGAACTTGTTTTGGAAGTGAAAGCCTGCGTTAAAACTATAGAATTTTTCGATGATGACCGGGCAGGTTTCTTACCTCCAAATGATATGTTATTCACGACTTTAGGGTCAACCATGCCGCGAACATTATCTTTAAGAAGTTCTTCAATGGTGATGAATGAGTGATCGCTCTGAAAACAAACCAAAGTAGAAGGAATTTCTTTCAGTCTATCAATATTTGCCAAGGGTTCAAAGTGATCGACTCCCCACAAATCCATACTGAAACCTCCTTGTCCAGTCATGCTGAAGTAGTTATGCAGTGACGATTTGTTATTTGCACTAAATTCTTTTTTGTATACAGGTGATAAGCCCAATCGTCTCATTTCCTGTTTATGTTTTAAAAATTTCTTCATATCTTTGTTTCTGTATACGGCATCGTCATCGAAATCCCACGGAATTGCATCCTTAAATTTAACAGCACCAAGTAAAGAACCACTATTAACCTCAAAAGGTACATGCTCTTTCCTTGCCACATAGTTCAACGTGGAGAACATTCTGTTCTTAATCTTAAGACAACAATCAGGCAAAGAGTAGTGTTTTACTCTTGACACTGCTTGACAGTTGTAGTGGATCTCAAGACAACTGTACTCAAGTCTGGTATTATTAGGTAAAACTATTGTAGTCAGTTCCCATTTTCTTGCCAACTTCCTGTACTGGCGTCTCAAAACCATGTGTTCATCACGAGCTTGGATCCGCTGGCTTTTAGTAATACATGGACGGTTCAGTGGTACAACTACTTCATCTTCCTTAACTTTACGGTTGATGTGGGTCATCAAATGAGGGCATGTCATCACTAATATTCCTTGCCTCTGGAAGCGCAACGACAAGTCCAGTTTCCTGGAATGTTCCGGCAGAGTGCAGTCAACTTCTTCTTCTAGTAAAATCCACGTGGCAGCAAAGAAGCTACTGGAAGTAACATCACAGAACAGACAAGGGCCTCGAGAAAAATGATATCCTTGCTCTAGTTCTAGTCTCACGTTTTTAATGCTAAGCTGAGTACAAATATAGTCCCATGCACCATCTCTCCCTCTCTCAGACATGCCGATAAGAGCAACCCCCTTGGTATCTCGCACAGTTTCCAGCATTTGTATAATAGATAAATCTTCAGTTACAGCTGACGCTTCTTCTAAGAACAGGACGAAAGGAGTAGAGACGACACTTACCAGAGGAGCTATCTGGCCGCCAGATCCCCTACATTCCACCTGTTTGAAGGAAGTCCAAGTTAGCTACATTTTGAAATACACATGACTGGAAGTTATATATTTCAAAGTACAAACTACTGGAAATCATCTATTCCAAAGTACACACGACTGGAAATTATGTATTCCAAAGCACAAACGACTGGAAATCATGTATTTCCAAGTACACATGACTGGAAATTATGTATTTCAAAGTACAAACTACTGGAAATCATGCATTCCAAACTACACGACTGGAATTAGTACATGGACTTCTGTACTTTCAACTACATGAATGACACTCTAATAACATTGATTTAACTGCACAAGGTGCGCAAGACAAGCACAAAGAAATTACTTGAACAATTTCGACGTCACAAATTCAATAATTCCTAAGTCTATTTAAAAGACTCGCTGCATGGATTCAGGCACAAAAATGAAACGATTGAAACCCATTACTAGGAAATAGACAAGAGTAAAACTGCGAAAAAACTAGACTTATATGCCCCGTGGGTCTTATTGGCCGTCAAATACGGTAATACTTCATTTTTGAAATGTTTGCTTTTCTTACATAATGAATGGTGACGTTGGGCCGGCTGCGGACGTCATCTGTGAACTTTTGATCAAAATTCCGACTGAAAGCAATTTTAATTTGAAGAGAAGGCCAAATTTTTTTGATATTGTCGATAACTTGCAAATTCATGTTGGATGGTATATCACATCCATCAATTAAGACCGTCACAAGTGACGGTAAATGGCGGTCTTCAATTTTGTCAAGTGATTGGTGTGTCAGCTCAGACCACCAACTAAGACTTTCAGAATCTTGTGTTCTGTTATTGATCTTTTTATCTTTGCCCAAAACACTGCTTTTTTCTAGCCTTTGATGTTGAGCCAATGGAGCAGCAGTGGCATCACGAATAACTTGTCTTTCTACGTGTGCCTTGTTCTTCACGTCCTGAAAGGCTTCAGTATCTCGGGGTTGTACTTCTATGTCTCCACCAGGGGCAGCGAAGTCCCACACATAGTGAGTTTTGACGCCCTGGTTATCCGTCCCGGAGTTGAGAATGGATGCCGGCCAGTTCGCCACGACGACAGGATCCAAATCCAAATCATTGTTGAAGCGAGGATCCAGTTTAGCAGCTGCAGACTCCAGTTCTGCAACAGCCACAGCAGGTCGCCCCCAACCTGAAAATGAGTGGTCATAATTCTCCTATTTGCCCTGAGCGTGATCAACTGAAGTGTCAGAACATGAAGTTCTCAGTAAAAGAAGAAACTGTTCACTCCAGTCTCGTTCATACGCAAAATATTCAACATTGGATTTTCAAAACTGTAATGGCTGATTACCACTCACGATACACTCTTCAGTCACAAATAAAATACCATTCAAATGTGTATAGATTAGTTCGAGGCTAATGGTCGGGACATTTTGCTAAAGGTTTAACGATAGGATTTAAGCTTACATCCCATACTAAGCATTGTGAGTATTCGTAAACGCATACCTATGCGTATTTTTTCCCCCTATGCGCATTTTCCTCGATTTACTTTGTGGTAAAGTCAAAGGACTCCCTAGATCTGCAGAAAGTGTGACAGAATTGATAGATATATAATGTAGGATGTATTGCAAAAATGAGTGGAGCATTGCGAAGTGTTGTTACACGACTAGAAGAAAATGCAGTCGAAAAAAACGGAACCTTAAATAGAATAGAAAGAACAGAAAAGGTTGGAGGAACGCCTGTAGAGTGGATGCATCTATTTTTATAAGTGTAATCACTGCATGCAGTCTCATGTTAGTACTTTTAACCCTCTACCGCCGTATGGCACTCACGGGGAACATCAGAAAAAATGCTAATTATGTTAAAATTATATTATATGTGAGCAATATGAGGTTGCTACTAGGTTTAAACGCGGCGGCATCATACAGCGTCGTTATTTTGGCTGCCTGGCTCTCAGCGTGCTTCATTGCATCAGTGTACAGACGGTCTTTGTGAGCTTAAACGTAGAAACTAGAAAAATAAATTCGTCGCTAAAGGGTTAAACTCCAGTAGCAGCTCACACACAAAAAATGTTCAGGAATTCACAAAACTGGCAGCTCACTCGCCTCTTCTTCTCAGTCAGCAATTAGGAATCATCAAAATTTCAGTCATCCATTTAAAACAGTGAATTTTTTACCGCCCGCGAAGCAAATAATGAACAAGACCACTGGATTTTTTAGTTTCTTTCCATATCCCTAGATCTAACGTAAATAATGATCAAATAGCTAACAAATTATGGATGGCTATAACCTATTGGCATGATTTTTCGTGCGTGTGTAAGACTGGAGAAAGTCATTAGAATCGTTCATGAATGTAATAAAACGTAATTGATAACAGATCAATTATATGCAAGTTATAAAAACATATATATATATATATATATATATATATATTTACTTTTATTTTATCATTCTATTAAGTTTGACAGCCGTCTCATTTCAACGCTGAAGATGAAATCTTTGTGTTCCGAAAAATTTGCTATTAAAAAATTTCATTTTACGGGTGTAGTTATTAAGGGTAAGATTCCCTATAAATCACCTAATTACGACCAAAATATGTATACAGTTTAACCCTTTAGCGACCAATTTGTTTTTCTAGTTTCTGCGTCTAAGCTCACAAAGACCGTCTGTACACTGATGCAATGACGCACGCTGAGAGCCAGGCAGCCAAAAGAACGACGCTGTAATATGCCGCCGCATTCAAACCTAGTAGCAACCTCATATTGCTCACTGTTTAATTATTAGAACAATTCTCCCAAAGACCGTGAAAGACGACCGAATTGTCCTTTTAGTCGCTAAAGGGTTAAAGCAAACATTTCCAGTTCTCTGCCTATCTACCCTCAATACGTCCTGAAGAGTTTTGATAACCTGAATACACTAGAAATTAATACCATAAAAAATAGAACGATAGAAGTCAGGAACAGAGTAAAATTTATCGACATCAAGAAGCCGAGATACTGTTGAATTAATTCACAGTCTTTGAATAAAGTTTCCCAGTTCTCTGGTAGAAAATTCTTAATAGTCACACGACTGTGCTTCACCGATTCATAAGGGATTCACATAACTAAGGTGAGCAGCAACGTAACTTCCTTTTTATCAAAGCAAAGCGCTTTGAAGCAAGGTAATTTCGTTGCCTGAATGAGTACTGCTGTTTACGACTACTCGAGCGCCTCTAAGATACCATAGTAAGGTCCGTGACAACCCAGAATTTGACACCGATTCATATGGGATTCACATAACTACAGACGCGGCAACATAACTTCCTTTTTCCAAAGCAAAGCGCTTTGAAGGAAGGAAGTTTCGTTGCCTGAATGAGTACTGCTGTTTATGCTATTGACCACTCGAGCACCTCTAAGATATCATCGTAAGGTCCGTGACAACCCAGAATTTGACACCGATTGTACCATACTCTAAGGTCACGCAGCGCTCGCCTATTACTGGATAATGGAAGCATCGAAGTGGGGGCTACTCACGAACATCGTTTGCAGCCTTCAGTATGACGGCAGACAGCTCCCTTTTGAGCATAACCAGAGGCTCCCTCGCCTTGTGGTGAGTCTTTGTTTCTTCTCCCAGCACTGCATGCCGAATTCTTTGAACCCCTTTGCGTACAGAGTCATTGGACCAGCCTGGAACGAAAATAAGTTCCTTAACACGTTTGTTGCGATGCGACCCACCGGTGGGTCACTTAGGTTAGGTTCTGTAATTTTTTCAGATCCTTCTAGTGACTATGCGTACAAAGTGAAGTTTTACACCAATCAGGTAATCGCAACAAACGTGTTAATAAGAGAGAAGAAATGCTGTCAGTGAGAACTGCACACCTGCATAAGCAGAATATTATAAAGTAGAATGGAATAGAATGTGGTAATAAGAACGAGCCGTTTGGTTTATTCTTGGGCTGCTACCCAAGTGCCATGCCGTCTAGACACCCACGTTCCATGCCGTCTGAAAATTGCAAATATGTGAAGAGATATCAAATTATTGAATATTATAATCGCATTTTGATAGACCTGTGAATAAAATACAGCAAACTCTTAAAAAACAGAATTATCAAGTAAAACACGGGAAGAACAAACTAATTCAAGGCATTTGCTCTAGAAATATTCAGCAGCAATAATGGATCTTTTCTCCAACAGGAAAATAATTAATATTTTAAATTTAATGTTAACGGGTGTGAACATAATTGTAACCTTTCCTCCGTAAGCGAAAGCCGCCCTAACGGACACATTAAGACAAGAATAGTTGCTGGAGAGTACATCTAGGAAGAAAAAATTTTATATCCAATAAAGTATACAGTACAGATACATGATTTGTCGACATGGTGGTACAATTAGTTAATTTAATAATTATGTATTTATTTATTCTTAATAATACTCGTATGTCGACAAGGTGGATCCGTCACTTTCTGATGAGAAAGCTAACGCCCAAATAGGAGGTTAATTTTGGTGAATTTACCAAACAATTTTTCATTAGAGATACGCAGAAGAAAAGAAATGTAATTTAAATTAAGTTAAAATATAATATAGTTAAATATCGCTTGCTATTAAAGGATATATGCCCCTTAGGCCTATCACGTGGAAGATAACTAGTCTGAGGGCCCATCGCATTATATCTTACTATCTGCCTAATGCTTTATTTTATATATGTATATTACATTTTAAAGGTTTATCAGTACCTGACCAAGAAAACTCTTTTAACGCTAGAAAGAGACACTGCTAACTCAAGAAAAATATACCCATGAATGCGTCACTGGAAGTTCACAGCATGATCACGACACAGGTTTAGAAAGTGCTAAAAGGAATCCCGGCTCGTATAAATTGTTGGGAAACTAATCTCTTAATTTGCACGATCAAGGAAGGAAAGTTGAGCGCTATTCACAGGATGGAAGAGGAGATCGATGAAGCGTAAAGTCTCTGACTGCCGCAGAGCAGCAAAAGTGTAGGCCAGGGCAGAGCAAAGCAAGCTGGCACAGAACAGAGTTCCATTCTTATTAAAGGGGAGAGTAACCTACAGGGGCTGTATTTGTACCTCCGCACAGCAACCCAGAATTACATTCATCGTCTGCATTGCTTGGCTGAGAACCGGGCTTAAGATCCGGCGTTCGTGAGTACCACCTGACAAGACGGGTACTCAGATGGGTACTCAGATGGGTACTCAGTGTCGAGGTGTTCCATTAACAAATCAGCGTTTGAAGACATCGAGAAGAACTAATCAATCATGTGCATGTTCAAGAAGAGAATTACTACTCTATCTCTATGTTTAATCATTGAGGTATTTTTCACATTTTTATGACTACACAATTTCAGGGTATAACGAACAAAATAATTATCACGCACGTGGTAAAATGTTACAATAAGTCAACAAGAAGCCCTTACCTGAGTTTAACAAAAATACATTCCTAAATCGGAAAATATTCATACAGATCACTAACCCGTATGTGTAATTTTAAATTATCGTGCATACAAGCAATACAGATTTGAAAGAATGAATGCGCATCAAGAAATTTATTAACCCCAGACCACTTCATAATTATTTTTTTTAATTTCGTCGTGATGGAACGGTACGCACCACATGCACATATTCATTTTTTTTAATTATAAGGAAACAAACTCTACTCAATTGACCCTTGATTACCAATCAATTACCTGAATTCAGGAATTATTGCAACGTTTTCACATAATACGAACACTACAACTATTACTCCTACTCCTCCTAGTGTTCCCTTAGTAGGAATGCTGACATTCGTACTGACGTGTGTTTCATTTGCATTATATATTATTCTGTAATGGAGTCCGCCCCTGCTGTCAAAGTTACAGTGGCACAACTGAGGGTTCGTGGGTCACTAAATAATGCATACTGAGTTACGTGGTGGTCAGTCTCATAACTTCCAAGGTTCTCGTAAAGCATTCCCTCCCAAGCTCCGCTGTACAAACATTCCACAGTAATTACAGTGTAACTTAAGTTAAATAATGAACACATTGAGGGTTAAAATGAGCAAAGACACGAGGCACTTGCAGGAAGTTACAGAAGTTGTTACCAAAAACTGATAAAAAGATCGCACTTTAGAACTGAGAGCTAACAGAGTAAGACAATGATAATCCACGACGTTTCCAAGTGCACGAGAGAAATTAACGTAAAATCCCGAGGCACACAAAGCCAACGAAACACAAAAGCAGAGTGAATCCACCCTCTAACGAAACAATGTGTAAAATTAATTGGCAAAAGTTGAACTCAATTACTCACCTGTGCGTTGAAAAACTGTTGAATAACCAAAGTAAACAAATGAAAAGCTAAAAAAAACAGAAGGCAAGGTGCGTCATAACTTCTAATAGAAACTCAGTGACAGTGTTTGGTCGAACACGAGAATTACTCACCTAGAATTACTCACTTAGAATTATTTACCTAGACTTACTCACCTAGACTTACTCACCTAGACTTACTCACCTAGACTTACTCACCTAGACTTACTCACCTAGACTTACTCACCTAGACTTACTCACCTAGACTTACTCACCTAGACTTACTCACCTAGACTTACTCACCTAGACTTACTCACCTAGACTTACTCACCTAGAATTACTCACCTAGAATTACTCACCTAGAATTACTCACCTAGAATTACTTACTTAGAATTACTCGAGAATTACCTGGAATTACTCACGAGAATTATCTAGAATTACTGACAAGAATTACCTAGCATTACTTACGAGAATTACCTAGAATTACTCACGAGAATTACCTAGAATTACTCATGAGAATTACCTAGAATTACTCATGAGAATTACCTAGAATTACTCATGAGAATTACCTAGAATTACTCACGAGAATTACCTAGAATTACTCGTGAGAATTACCTAGAATTACTCATGAGAATTACCTAGAATTACTCGTGAGAATTACCTAGAATTACTCACGAGAATTACCTAGAATTACTCATGAGAATTACCTAGAATTACTCATGAGAATTACCTAGAATTACTCACGAGAATTACCTAAAATTACTCACGAGAATTACCTAGAATTACGAGAATTAGCTAGAATTACTCATGAGAATAAGCTAGAATTACTCACCTATAATTACGCACGAGAATTACCTAAAATTACTCACGAGAATTAGCTAGAATTACTCACCTAGAATTACTCACGAGAATTAGCTAGAACTACTCACCTAGAATTACTCACGAGAATTAGCTAGAATTACTCACCTAGAATTACTCACGAGAATTAGCTAGAATTACTCACCTAGAATTACTCACGAGAATTAGCTAGAATTACTCACGAGAATTCCTCAGAATTACTCACCTAGCACCAAGGCTGCAAAGGTGAGAGTGAGAACAGCAGCGAGGGGCAGAGCAAAGCCAAAAGTATAAGCGGAAGAACGAGGGAATCGCCGTGGTTTTAGATACCTTAATACTCTTAAATGAACCTTCATGCCTGCACCATAATACGCCTAGCAACTTTACGAATGTGAAGGTATTAATCTAGTCGTACATTTTGCTTATTGGGTGAAATACTTGACAGATGCTGTGTAACGCGGGATTTAAGTATTTCAATTCAATATACATACATATTTGTGAATTCCAGAACGCTTTCTTCTGAAAGTTTCGTTTCTCCCTTAAATAGGTTTTTTAGGCTGTAAAAACAGACAGAAATGTTTTCCGAAATTTTGTGCACGAAAACTCCCCGGGTGGCAACAGAGAGAAACTCCTTTCTAACTTTGACTGGAAAAAGAGACCTGACGCAGTAACAGAAGTTTTTATTTGGCTAACTTAATCTTGGAGAAAACGTCCAATCTATCACAACTCTCGCATCAAATTAAGGGCAAATTACAACTTCGGCAATAGACAACGTCATGAAAAACATTATCTTTGACGATATATGAGCACGGAATTTCACGTGAAATAATACTGTATTCCCTATGTAAGTATTCCCTATGTAAATGCGGCAGAACTCGAATGGTTTCACGCAAAGTTAAAATTCCATCAAATTACGTTTTCTAGTTCAAAAAACTATCGTAACTCGTAATTCAAAACCTAATTGTTATTTCCAGCAAAGAAAGATCGAAAATCAATGTCTGAAAGGAACACCATCACGAGGCCGTGCCGTAAGGCAACGACGTTACAATTGAAAAAGTTACGTTCTTGGCAGTATTGCGTTGTCCAAGACAGTTCTCAAATCGTTCAAAAAATCGCTTGTCTGTGTAGTGTTCATTGTTGTATCCTGGATACAGCGGCGTTCCGCTTGATTACTCCGTCAGAGCCTGAAAACAAAAAGGGGCGTTTTGTTAACACATTCATTGCGGTTGCCTAGCCGGTGCAAATCTTTATTTTGTACGGACAGTCACTAGAAAGCTTCGAAAAAGTTACAGATCCTAAACTGTATGACCCACCGGTGGGTCATGCCGCAAGGAATGTGTCAAATAAACATGTTACGACAACATAGCATTTCCAGGAATAAAACAAAGACACGAAAAGTCTGATTTTAGTTCCGTAAGATGATATAAAGGATCAGAAATTTTTCTTCAGGGAAATCATTTGGTTTCTTCACATAATAGTTTCACGACATTCAAACTTAATGCATTATATCAAGTAGGTTGGCGTTACCCTCATGACTACAATTCAATGCACTACCACATTCTGAATTAACGCAATAACTAATAAAAATTAATACAAAGTCCATCTATTACATCACGGTAAAGCGTAAACACTATTCAACCATAAAATAGATTAATTACAATAAATGAAAAATAAAATTCGTGTGTAATGCTCATTTCTTTTTTATTTATACCTTATTTCTTGGTTACCGATTCCAAACTTACGTACGCAGCTGCAATAACATTTTTTTTTATGTAACATTTATTTGATATTCAAACGATCAGAAAAATTAATAAATTAAATGCTAATAAATTGAGTTATTCAAAATTTATTCACGATTCAAGTTGGTATGATCGGTAGAATGAACAAATTTTCTAGTCATTGCTACAGGTATTAGAATCACTTAAAACTCGAAGTTATATATTGCCTAAATATTTACTTGCGCGAAATGGGCGATTAACTACATTCCAGTCAAAACAAACCACAGGCATGATGTATTAAAAGATCATTTTTCAATTATGAGTTTCCTATGCATCTAATATTGTACCATCTAACAGAATTTTTACCTGCTTTTGGCACCGTATTGCTAAAATCTCGCAACCCACTCCCACCACTGTCAGTCGCTTACTAAGTTGACCGAAATTCTGAAATAGGGTTGCCATTTGTGCTGCGCATCTTGATACACTGGCCAGAAATTTCTTGAGAAACATCATGCAATCACTCTAAGTAAAGATTTATAAAGACAAGCTATTAATAGCAAATTTTTTAAGGATAATCTTTGAGCCAGCACTTGTCAATGATACTGTGATACCTATAATTAATTAGCCGAAGGTACTCCAACTCATACAGAATTAAGTCTGTATATTTCAACATTTATATGAACTTTTGGCAACAATTCTGTGCTGATCCCGTGGATGACGTCTTCCGTATCCAGCTGCTCGTGATGTCACCGACCATCCGCAACTTGAAGAAAAGTGTGTTGAATCTAAACATGTATTCATTTTTAATGAATTAAATACATATCGCTAACGCGTTCTTCTTAGAATAAAGTTTTCTATACGCTGAGTCTCTATCACAGTACCAGGTTGCCATTAGTATAGAAAAGACGTATAGCTGGGATGTTTTTGAATTATCTATGAATTTTCATAGTTTTTTGTGCTATTATATGCAGAAACACCATTTCCAAAGTTCAAGGAAAAACTGTACTCATCTCAATAAAATAGAACTACATCAATGTTCGTAGGAGGTGATGCTGTTTGAAATATATTTGAAATGATATTCAACTGTTAATTGAACAGTCGCTGCAAGCATCATTACTAGTCTTAAGATGTTGGCATTAAAAGTGGAAAAAACTTTGTATATACCATGTATACCTGAAGGAATAAACTTTATTTTTTCCGTTTTAGTTTTGACCATGTAATGCATAAGCCTAACACCCGGTGCCATCTACAAAATAATGCAATATTACAAAATACTTAAAGGTTTATTTTCATATTGCTCTGCATCACCAAAAACACTTTATCAACTCAAACTTCTACCACAAACATGCAACGATTTATATACAAAACCATTCAAAAGAGTATTTACAGATAACCATAGATAATTAACAAGGAATTGAAATGCATCAATAATTTGATTTTGAGGAGCGAAAGATGTTTAATCTTTCAAAAATGTTGATAGAAATTGATTTAATTTTCATTAACTAAATATCAGATTTTCTCTTATAGAGGAAAGATTTTTTCCACATGGCATATCTTGACTCAATGGAAACGAACGCTTGTTTTTAGCAACATATGATTTCCAACACCAAATCAATTAAAGAACTGTAAACCATGGCTGTAACTCTTATCCAATAATTTAATGTAATTTTAAGCGATATGTTATGATTATCAGCATCAATGTTATTTACAGCTCGTTCCCTCCTAATTCCATTCATTTTTAAAAGCAGAGAACAGTCTGCAACTTAAATTTTCTTTTTCTTTTGTTGCTAACACAATTGACCTCACGATGCCTGCTATTATAGCTCAGATTTCTCTTCATAAAGTTCAAGAGTCTGTCTCAGTTGCTCTCGCATCTCTAAATAACCATGAACAACTCTCTTTCACTAGACGTTAATGACAGACACATTTTAACCCCGACTTCTGCCCGGGCTCCAGCCTGTCGGTGGAGGTCGGTCGCATTCAAGGGCCTAGTCCAGAATGAAACTTTTTGTTTTGTCAGATAGAGCGTCTCCAGATGATGTCAAAGTATTTTTTCAATTTAAAGCACTATGTCTTCAGCGGATGTTGGTTAATATTTCATTTTTTCAGTTTTCCTACGTTTTTCCAATTTACGAGAACAGGACCTTTTCTTACACTTGTTGATACTTGGGTCTAAATATCAAACTAATTTCTACAACAATTTTTACAGAATTTCATCGAGTGGAACGCTTTTCTGCGTACAGTTGATCTTATATAAAATAAATTATGTACCATTAAAATTTTCTATTATATAAGTTCAAGAACGCGATAACTTTTTCCAATTATTGCTTAAATTTCACTCTTAAAACTGAGATCATAACTGCCTTTAAACTGATAGCTATTTTGAAGAAGTTTAGCTCCGATGTTGTTTCAACCCTAAATTAGTTTAAGTAGAGTAAATCAACTACTTTTAAAATCCATAAAAAAACTCAAAAACCATTCATGTTAAAAACGCATAGAGGTTCATGTTTAAAGTACCTAATTACTCATAATCGTTCCACGTTTCCTGACCAGATAAATTTCCGTTTCATTTTTTAATTATGAATATTTTCATGTAATAATCATGAAACGAGAGATAGATAATATTTTCGCCTTCCAAAAAAAGCACAGTTAGTGGTAAGAAATGTTTCAACGATCACAAATTTCCTTCCATGTTCTTTATGGCATTAATGATGACACCTCTGCATTACCCACAAATGACCAGGTAGTTTGTGAATGGCACCTTTATTCGTTACACGTCTTCAGCACTTCTCCATAAGTTCAGGTATTAGTAGCTAAGCAATGTAATCCGCAGGAATTGGGCCACCGTTCCCACTCTCTTCCAATCCACCGTTCTAAAACTTTAATTTAGTAAAGTTTGACCACGCAATCCGTAAATTTAACGAAGTATTATCTAATTCAAAACGTAATGATTGGTTGACAGTCAACTAGCTATTGTGCAACACTCGTTCAGTTCAAATCTCCATGTAAATATATGCAGATCTCTTTCTCCATAGGTGGCGTGGAACTTACTTCCGTATATTATAAAATTCAGGGATATACTGTACTGCTTTGCTTAGCAGATAAATTCTGTGTACAGGGCTCTTGCATTCTGGATTCTCCGATGTTTAGTCACAACGAAAAATTAACAAACACCACAAACTAATACAAAACATACTGGTCCAGCTTTCATGACTTCGAGATGTTTGTCTTAGTATTTCGACCAGTTTTAAGTCTTTCCCCATTGCTTGGTTGTATTTTCAATTTGTCCATATCGACTTAGGTTTCTCACAAGTTAAAGCGAAACAAATAACTTCCACTCTTTCTTTAACATATCCGGTGATTAAATTTGCATTAGTTACTAAACAGTTCCGGTAATGATTCACTAAATCAATCGAGTAAAAGCAAGTCTTGATTTACTAAGCAAGTCAAAACTGTAGTCTACTTGTAACGTAAGTTCCTCAAGCATTTTGCCATGCTCTTCAAAGTTTAATATAAAAATTCGACCAAAACTTTTCCAGCATCTTTATAAACAACCCAAGTACCTAATGCCGAGTTCCCCGGACAGAAACCGTGAGATGTTTTCATCGCTATATCAAGATCATTTTCCACTACGAATGTGCTCTCATAATAAAAGGTTTCGAAACAAATGCCACGATATCAACAGTTCCGCAGTTTCTAGTCTATTTGCGTTAGTGCTGCACTATAAGAAGGAAAATTAAAATCGATATTTATATCGTAAACCCTTTATTCTTTATTGATTCAAACCATCATAAGAAAGTATAAAATTATGATATCTTTGGTAAAGTGTTGCAACTCTCAACGCATTCAACACGCATATCACATTATGTGTAACGCAAGCTTTGAGTCATGTGTTAACTTCATCATAAGACTACTCACGTGTAGCTCCCTTTAAGCTCTACATTACATGAATTAAGGTACATCAAACGCTTAAAACTAGATACAGGATACCTCGACGTTGGTCTCAAACATACTTGCCAATGGAATAAACTGAAATTCAATACTCTCAAATTTGAGTATTAGAAAAAGGTACACGAAGTCCCATGCAACAACGTTTAGTTATGAGTTACAGCACAATATAACCACTCAACTAACTCAACGTGAAAAATGAACTCAGAATAGCATAGGTAGATAAGGACGGTAAATTTCCGAGGACATGGTACAAACCCAAACTATTTCCACTAAGACTCTGCATATCCTACTTAACACGGTTTAGGAAACGTTAACTGAACAGGAGTTGCTTGGAGAGGGGTGGCATTCTGAATTGTTATAAAATTGAAAGCAGGGCCCGCCAAAGTCGACACTTTGGGAGCCACAGGTTGTTGCCCTGAGCTGATTTGTTTTCTTGAGTGCCTCTTCATGTGTTTCGCAAGGTGATCCGACCGCATGAACCGAAAACCACACTCCGGACACTGAAAATTTTTTTCGCCAGTGTGGGTCCGTCTGTGTCGTGACAGTTCATCCGAGCGTGCAAACTTCTTCTCACAATACTGGCAAGGGAACGGTTTCTCGCCCGTGTGTGTCCGTTCGTGTGATTTCAGATGAGATGACTTGAAGTAAGTTTTTCCGCAGCTCTCAACAGGACATTTATACATCCTCTTCCTCTGGTCGACAGCTTGCTGGGCTGGCTGGTACTGCGTCATGAGAGGTGATGGTGCCAAGATGATGGTAGGGGTCGCACCTGAATCGTTGTTCGCAATTATAAGATGAACGAAACCAGGTGTTGCCTTGATCACGTTTGTACTTTGATTTGTAGACAGGACGTCTGTTGAGGAGGTCACAGGAAGGAATGTAGGGAGCTTTGGTGCGATGGCAACTGGTTGCGAAACAGACGCGGGAATACTGGATTGTCTACTAAACGTCGGTGACATTCTATTACTATTGCTACCACCACCGACTTTATCACATGGATCTGAGACATTCGTAAAGTTATTCGTAGGTGACGATGCAGATTTACTCTGATACTCTATATCACTTAATGCCTGCTCTTGGTACAAAACGGTTTCCGAAATTTTCGGCTTCTCAGATACATTGGCACTACATTTTGCATCATTGTAATTCTCAAGAGGTACAGAGGGTTGAAAATCTTCCTTGGGGTCACGCTGTGTTGATTGTTTCATCGGATACATTTTTCTTTCCGCCATAGTTCTTGGTCTACCGTTAGTTAAAATGGATTGGCTACTAACGTTAAAGTCGTTATCAATGTGTGACGTATTAGACAAGAATGGTGAGTGAATGTCTTCATTTTCTGTAATGAAATTCGGATTCTGTTCGCAATAATCAACATTGCGAACACTTTTGTGGTGTCTTTCTTCATCTTCTAATGAAGAAATAGAAAGCTTTCTCGAATTCTTGCATCTTCCTGCTTTTACGATAACAGAAACAGGGACAGATGTACCTCTTGACAAGGAAAGACCTGCTTGTAGAGCTGGAGAAGCAGTTGGGCTGAATAGTTCTCTGGAGTACTGATCCGGAGACATAGGGGGCGAATCTGGCTCCAGGTAATTAGTAGAAAGCGGATTCTGAAACAAACAGAATAATGTTAGTTCTACTTCATTATCGTCAGGAAAAGCGTTTGACAATACGAGTCAAGGATATCACGTAGAATGCCTTATTCTAATTAAAATAAAGCTAATGTATAATAAACCCTCCGATTTATCACATTAATATTCACAATGCAATATTAAAAACCCCATCGAGACCTGACCTGATTCGAAACCCAAAACTAGAAAATAATACAAGCATTTATAATTAGATGAGCACAAATCCCGCTGCCGACATGGTTGACGCGGCTAGAAACACGGCATGGGACTTGGGTAAACAACCGAATAATTAGCGAAGTAATTATCCGACCCAAGAATGGGCCAGAAGGTCCGTTCCTATAGCCTCATTCTATTCTATTCTATTCTAAATCTTCACACACTCTTGGCATTAAGACGAACCTCTCTGAACTTCATAAATCTGTCGGCAAGATCTTCTCCGTCTGAGTCCAACGACATGTGATTAGGAGACGCTCTTCCTTGTGATGCAGGAGGTGAAGGTGGAAGGTTCATGGGAGGAGAATAGGACAAATAAACTCCTGTTCCTCCATCTTGAGGGTTTCTTCTCAACGCTGTAAGTAATTTTTCTCTCGAGTCAATAATTCTTGAATTTAAGGGCATCTCATGAGCACTTGAATCAGTAGGAGCGGAAGAATCTTTATGTTGGACAGGAAAACTGCAAAGCAGCTCTCTACGAGCAAAATCTTGTGTAGTTCTACCAGGACGTGATTCCACGTGGGGGTTTGAGTTATTTTGTATTTGCTTTGATTCCACATGTAAATCCAAAGGCTGTGGCATTACGTTCAGTTGGGAAATATTTGAAACCATAAATGGATTTCTGTCCATATTAGAAGTGTCTGGATTACAGGAAGAGACGACGGGTTCAGTGGAAATGCTATCGTTCATAGTTACAGAATTTCTGAATGAATTCGACAAGCTTGCGTTGGGAGAAACCGTGGACGCTGCGGACGTAAACTGAAGTGCCAGTAAAGCTTCGCTGGCTTCCAGGTCCGCACTGTTGCTTCTATGGGACCACTGCAAAGAAAAAAATAATTATTAATTAATGGTGTCCACACACGAGAACATAAAAGTAACAGGCGACTCAAAAAGGTAAATAGATGAGCAAAATGATAAAGTGATCCAACAAACTCGAACGCAAATACGTGCCACTAGTTCGAGAAACTTGATTCCAATAACTGCATTGAATAGAAATTATTGTTCAGCTATGTCAATATCACGTAAAACTTTATGAACTGTAACTTTGTACACAAAAAGTACGTAGTTTTGTTTTCCAAGAACGTTGGCCAATTGAATACTTCATAACCCAAAATTAGGTGAGAAATAATCATTGGTGACGGTTAAGCCACCGGATATTTTTCGAGTCACAGGATGTGTTTATCCTCTCTCTAGCAACGCAAGATTAAAGTTTTAACTGTTTACAACAGTAACTAAGAATCAACATCGAAACCACGAACAAAGGAATAAGAGATAATTATTTACAGAGTAACATTGCAACATGCATTCAAAGCCTTATAACTTTAATCTTGGATAAAAAATATCGAGTAAATTAATGTCAAACAGCAGAATGTTATTTTAATTCACGTCTGCACTAACTCAAACACATTTTCTTACTTCTATACGTATTTATTCGGTTCCTTCCGCAGAAAAAAAAATTTCAAGTAACCTGTCACCATCAGTTTCTTACAGTACTGTAAGGCTACCTTTTAGCACTTCAGTTATTGTACATATTTTTTCTTCTTGGGTAACGGCATGGGACTCGTGTATCGACCCAAGAATGGGCCAAACTGCTCGTTCCTATTGCCTTATTCTATTCTTATTTTCACAGTAATCCCAACTTAACTACCTCACTGCAATCAGTATTACACTCCTATACATGCTCTCCAGAAGCCCTCACTACGAACGCTCTGAACTGAAGCTCAATACAAGAACTAGTTGACAACTGACTAGACAGAGAGACGCCTACTGTAGCTGCTTGCTTCTTCACTGATCTAACAAAACACGTCATGCCACAAGCGTGCATGTAACCGGAATTTAAGAGTTCACGTACAGCGTCTTCCATGCTATTTTTTACCGAGTGAACGTGAGTCACTGATCGTTAAATTGTTGCTCAACATCTGACGACACAGCTCTGTCAAACGAAGTATTAGGTTGTTACAAAAATAATGGCCGTTCAAAGGTCTGGAAGGCTTCTGAAATCGGCCATTATTTTTGTAACAACCTAATAGATATTTCTCTTCGATAACAAAGTAGAGGTTGAGACAGGATGTAAATTTTGTCACTGCTATGGGAATATCTGGGAATGACGTCGTTGGATATTTACATTTTATTGACAATACAATTGTATTATTTTTCGTAATGCAAGCGTTGGCATTTTTGATAGTTTGAGTACAAGCATAAAAATTGCATACCAGAGTTTCACGTTTCAGGTGTTCTTTATGGACTTCTAACAATACAAAGAACAATGAAAATAGCGTTTATGAGATCAAATGAACGCAGATATACGACATAGATGTTTATTGATAGACTCCGAGAACATGAAATTATATTTATTTTCATGTCACATTAGAATTAAAGCTACAGTTTTTAAAGTGACTGTAAAACTTCGGTGGTGCAATATTTCCAATAATGTTAAAAAAAATTCACGAACAGATCAGTGCAAGAAAAATTTAGTTGCATGGATGATCAATATTGACAACAATTAGCAGTTATATGAAACAACATAACAATATAGGCTAGGAAATCAACGATACACTAACAAAATATTGACAAAAATCAGTTATACAAAACAACATAACACTACGAAACCTACGGTCGACTAACAATATTCTAGGAACAGCAGTGAACACTCTGCTATGTCATATAAACATCAACCCTTTCGCTACCGTTGCGTTAATATGTCTCAACCAAACTTTAAAAATCATTCCCTTTAGTCCCACATTCTAAATGTTTCGTTCAAAATTACGGTAAAATTACATAGAGATTAGTTCAGATGAGTGGTAATTTACGCTATATTTTGATCAGTATGAAAATAAGTTTGTCATGAAAGGGTTAACACAGACAGGCGATGATCACGTGATCGAGCCATGAGAACACGCGGCAACTGCGTGCAGCTCAGGAGAAGAAGGCCACACAAACATGACGTCACGGACACACCCCCAATATCTGCCACTCACCCACCCCCTTCACCTCCACACCTACCACCACCACCACCACCACCACCACCCTGACCCTTTCATTTCAAGTTTATTCAAGCTGCAATGCGTAGCAGCAGAAGTGTAAGATGGTGAATTTTCAAACGTGAACTTGATTGCGTGAGAATGTGTATTGAGAAAGGTCATGGTTAGCTCCTCCAATCATAGAGGTAACGTGAGAAAGCCTACCTTTGAGTCATACACTCGCCCACAGAAAAATACCTCTTTACAACGACAGTTGAAAACACCATTCACTCCGGTGACAGTATACCACCACTGAATAGAAGAAGTAAACGCATAGGAAAAACAAACATTTAGCTGAATACTTAGCAACACAAGTTTTATCCAAGACATTTCAGAAGCATCCCAGTGTTTTGTGCTCTACAGCGAGAGAAGTTCTACCTCAGCCTCACCAAAAGAGAGAGAGAGAGAGAGAGGAGGGTGCGGTGCTCAAACATGTCCAAAAGAGAGCACGGGTCCGACACCTTAGCAACAACACGAACATGTTGACCACGTACTGCTACTAGTACTATAATTACATGTACTACCAGGTAATTAAATACCGTACGACTATTACTTACTTTAGACTAGTCACAACAGTACACAACTGCTCATAGGAATCAGAACGAGTAAAGCAGAACGCTTTATGAGTTCTTTCATTTCGTATTTATTTCCAACTCTCAAAGAAGATACGAATACAAGCAACGAAATATCTTTCAGACATTACTTCAAAAACCACAGCCAGAAAATTTTCATAGCACTTATTTTAAGGGCTCGTGATATGCAATAAAGAGGAAGCGTCGCGCTCTACTATTGATCGCTAGTAGGAAGCTCAGTT
Source organism: Trinorchestia longiramus (assembly GCA_006783055.1). NCBI lineage: Eukaryota > Metazoa > Arthropoda > Malacostraca > Amphipoda > Talitridae > Trinorchestia > Trinorchestia longiramus. Next base: position 33,673 of record VCRD01004787.1, read on the forward strand.
CCTCTTGAACCTACCAGCAAGCTTCTTTCGCTCCAGTCTACCCAGACGAAAAGCGTTGTCGAGACCCAGTTTCATAAAGCACCTCTCTACTTAATAAGCACAGCTGGCATGAATAATAAACACATCGCTAGCTTTGTTCTTTAATCTAGTTCTCTATTTAATAATAGTTCTGTATTTAATATTAGTTCTCTATTTAAAAATATAATAATAGTTCTCTACTTAATAAGCACAGATGGCATAAACAACAAACAACCCTAGCTTCAAATGAGAGGAATACGTCAAACTAAAAAAACCCTAGTTATGATTCCGTCGTTCTGATTCGCGACTCGAGAACGAACACTAACAAATGATTTTTTTTGGATGTAATGAATTTTTGTTCCAGGAATATAGGCGACCTCGACAAGTGAAAGACGTTCAAGGAGGCAAGGGTACTGGTTTGTGTAAGAAATCTTATTCTATGTAACTACAGTAAAATAATACTCAACATATGATTTTTTCTTTGTTATTATTGATAATTATGAACCAAATTATCGGCCAATTACCGAATAAATTTTCGACAGAAAATGAGTTTTCAGTTAAAAAATCACTAGTTACGCATTAAATAACGAAGCTTTAAGAACAGTAGATACTAAATTCCGAGCTGCTCCCCAAAATGGCGCCCAGGTAGACACGAATCTCTTTGTTCGTACGCTGAAGTCAGCGTCTGCAGCACCACACACTTCCGGTTGCTTGCTGTAAATCACTGACTTAACCCTTTCACGATCAAATTATTTTCACACTGATCAAAATATTGCGTAAATTACCACTTATCTTTACTAATCTATGTAATTTTTCTGTAATTTTAAATCAAACATTTAGATTATGGGACTTAAATGAGTGATTTTTAAAGTTTGCTTGCGACATATTAACCCAAGGGTAGCGTAAGGCTTAACCTTCTATTTAGACCAACAACTAAGGCAGGTAAAAGACTACAGAATAGCCTACAAATCATGCGAGTCTAAAATTTAAAAGCATGAAAATGTAGAAAAACTCGAAAACACGACAAAACTGTGCTCATAATTCACTAACAAAACTACAAATGTGATCCACCAACAAATGAGTGAGGCACCAATCACATGAAACCTAAATAGAATTTGAAAAAACTTCACAATTTTTATTCTAATTTGAACTTTGAGATAGGTTTTAATAGACATTAATCGAGAAGAATTATTGTGAGTTACTAGTGTATTTTTACATTGCAAGATTCCCATTTGAAACTAAAATTCGAACTGTACACTAGTTACTAGTTAATATATTCAAGTTGTAAAATCTTCCCCTTTTCGCCAGTTATTAACATATGATGAGTTGGTTAAATCAACATTAGATGAAATAGAATTAACAATCCAGATATGAGTAAGATGCTCAGTAAAATCACCAGCATTTTTCTTCAACGTTGATAAGGTCTCTTTCTTAGAAGTATTAAATTTAATTTTTTACGCATCACCTTAAACGTGAGCGATGTTTAAAATAAATAAAAATTAAACTCCAAATGTCGAAACTTGAAATTGCTAGAGGATTTCATTTTCATACACTGCCAGTACAAGTGATATAACCTTTCATCGAGAATGAACTGTTATTGACCTCTGCATATAAATGATTTCAACAAAGATGTTCAGTTAGAACACATTTAAAATAAGGAAGTGAATGCCAAGCCTGGCAAAACGTACCTTTTTAGATTCTAGAATGGATAGTGGCCCAGAATGTTTGCTCATAATTTGTTTCTTCATTGTATTTCGTAACAAAATCCAAACGTTACTCTCCCAGTGACACAACGGAGCACATACACCACACAACCTCTCTCAGTCACAGTAAGCTCATAAATGGCCTGTCAGAGTTGTGTTCACTCTCTTCAGCACTATACATCGGTCGTACGTCGCTTTCTTACTGTCGAAGTTGAGCCTTATGTTAGTCACATAAGTAGCTTATATATTCTAGGTTTTATAATAATTAGTGCCTAATTAATTCAAAAATAATTTGAAGAAGTCTCTCATCAACACTTACAAATAGATGGCTAGTGAGGAAGGGAGGAGGCGTGAGAGGCGGCAACCAATGAGCGTCGGAGGTGCGGCGTCATCAACCAATGGCGAGCAAGAAAATTTGCTGTACACGTGAACAGCGCGTGATAGCTAGAGTTTCTCACCCTCAATCACGTGATCAGGAACTTTAAAGAAAACTTTGTAAAACAACCTAATTCCACATCTACAATAAATCTCCAGTGGTAAATTAATTTAATACAATGATCAAATAATCTATAAATTAGTTATTTACTGGTGTGAATTTCCGCTTCTGCTCGCATAAATTATAATTCGTATATAGAATGCGAGTTTTCCAAGATTATCAACATAAACGATAAATTCTAGGCGAAAAGGTCAAGCTATGGGACAAATTTTATAGTTGCATTATATTCTTTCCCTAAACAAGCTCAAAAGTCTCAAAAATATAACAAAATCTAAGATAGATCAAGAAAAACAAGCTTTCTAAGATTGTATCCTAATAAGATGATGTGGTGTTTCATCTGGTAATACAATTTTTATTTCAGATTTGCCGATGAGAAAAAAATTGTTCAAAAATTAAATTTTGGTTGCATCAAGCTAATTTTCCATTATTAATGGGTAAATCCGCGGTATTTCATAGTATACTCTGCGTCAGAGGTTAGCATCAATACCAGTTGATGAAAGGTTTAAATTTTTATTGGAAACTTTCATTTGTACAATTTACGAATGAGACAAACTCGTAATTTACTTTTAAAACTAATGACAATCAATCTTCTCATATATCTCTATTTACATGTAACAAAATAATCAAACAACTACACCAAGGGGAACAGGAGTAAACAACTATTTATCCATGAGAAATTAGTCACGCATCATCGCCCCTAACTCCTGAAATGTGAACAAAATACGAAAAATCCAAAATATCTGAAGCTTGCGTATCTAATAATTCACCATAACCAGTAATTTTTTTTGCCTAAGTTTCCTCATACACGAATTCTGTAGTAGAAGAGCTTACATTAAGTGTACACTCACTCACACTGGTAGACGTAGCACTCATAGATGCTATTTTTAGCTGTCAGTTGGGTGTACACGGACTGAACCAGCTGCAGCTGCGCAGCCGGGACGCGTATTCGTTTTACGTCGCAGGCAGTTGCAGGTCAGCCAGAACTGTGTAGGATGCACCATGCACAGCTGGGCAGTTCAGTTTGCCTGATTTTGAAACGCTAGAGCAGCAGTTCCCAACCTTTTCTCTACTTTGTACCCTCTCAGTATCTCGCCAGATGAGAATGTACCCCTGAATTTTTATGATAGAAAAGTCAGTAGAGAAATAGAATTCCGCTGAATTTTTAATAGACTATTTTGGTTTTAGGAACTATAAACTAACATTAAATGTACCCCTTTAGATAAGTAAATGTACCTCTAGGGGTACATGTACCTCAGGTTAGGAACCCCTGTACTAGAGTACTAATTCCGTAGAAGTCTCTGTATGTAGCCTGGTGGACGTTCATATTTGTAAATACTTAAAAATGCTTGAATTATATGGATCAAAAATATTTATGACTCTATTGACACATATTTGTATACGTGTTGCCACAACCAAATACCAAAATTCTTTAACGACAATAAGTTGTAGGAATGGAATCAAACAAAGACTTAGTTTCGCTGCACCTGACATTCTCACACAGAACAAGTTGCGCAGAGCTTCCAGAGTCCGATTACAATTCAGAGTTTCAGAGCAAATGTGAGGAGTACAACACAAGGATCATTGCTCAATACATGTACTGTAAAGTGATATTAATACAACACTTACGTAACAAGTCCAGCACATGTGCATATTCATTACAATGCTTTCGGTACACTCACGTCATCTGACACACTGCCAATTTCCTTCGAACTTAAGAAATTGTACTGCTTTCGGAGAAATTCAGCTACCACGAGCAGCTCAAATCTTAGTTACATTACTTGTAGGTTATGCACTTAACCTCACTTAAAATAGTGCATGTGAACTTCAGTTTAATCAAGCTCGAAACAATAATGCGTCTCTCTTGAAGCGAATAAAAGGCATTCGTCGAATTCCAAATATTTGTACTGGGGAACATATTACTTGAATTTCAAATCAACAGACTGAAAAAAAACTACAGGGATCATTGTTATACAAAAGCAGACAACGGCATGTATCATATTTCAAAGAAATCAAGTCCTGGCAGTACGATAAGAAGAACAAGAATCTGCATTTAGTCACGCCAATGTTGATCATTACTAACAATGAAGATCTAAATGCGTCAAAACAAGCAACGGTAAATATCTTTATACATTTTTAACAGATTTAGGAACTTACACCTCAGCTTCGATATTCAGTTGTGTCGTATATAACTACGATAAAGAAAAAAATTCCAAAGCTATTCGATTTTTTTTCGTAGAAACTCTCATTTCATGTGATCAGGAGTATTTCGATTTGGCTAAATTTTAAAATCCCCAACTTTTTCGGCTTGTATTCTAAACTTTGATCAATGCTTTTAGGAAAGAAATCAAAGTACTAAGTTCTATCATGATACAAGTGAATAACACTGCAAAATATTGTATTGCTGGTAACTATTCATCCACCCAGAAAAACCTTCTTGCCAAGTGGGATACCAATAAATCTCAAAAACACGCTGCCTCTTCGTCTTCTTCTTGCTGATCATTGTTCGTGGCGACATCAGTATTTAGACCAGAAACATGTATAAGGGTGTCATCTGCTCCAAATGCTGATTTATCTAATGAGAACCAGACGAAGTCTGAAGGTTTTGTCTGCTCTGTTATCTTTTGATAAGGAACTCTGCTATGTAGCAATAGAAAGTAAATGCATGTGAGGTGTATCACGCCTGGATCACGTGGGCACTTTTTATACTCTTTCTGGTCAGAAACAATCGGTGCAGAAGGGAAAAAAGTTCAAGAATTTAACTCCGGGATTTTCTTTTCAAAGTTATAGACTTTACTTTGAAAAAGTTCGAGGAACAAAGACAAAGAATTTATAAAATAGGGGTATTTGCATTGAATTTTACTCAATATTTGGATGGGATGATTCGATCTTTCTAGAGCTTATAGGGCGGTTATCCGTAATTAATTCTTAATTCGTGCTTTTTACGCCTTTGATTAGCATTTGCAGCCTTTTTGTTCCTTTTTCATTTTCCTTTTGTTACAGCAGATGGTCCAAAAAATCCTTTAATATCCTTCGATAGAAATGAATCTGTTATTTCTTATTTTAACAGGATTTCAATGAAAGCAGTGTACAGGTGGTGGACAAAATAATGGAAACACCTTCAAAAATCAACAAATTATAATTTAATATGGTGTAGGTCCGCCTTT
>VCRD01004788.1:922-18979 GCA_006783055.1 Trinorchestia longiramus
AGTGAGGGGACCAGTGGGGGGACCAGTGGGGGGACCAATATGTTAAGCATCTACTCTATTGTGTTCTAACTCCATGTTGCAGGCTCGTCCTGTTTAAACTGTGTGTGTGTGCGTGTGTGCTGTACACTGTGTGTGTGCTGTACACTGTGTGTGTGCTGTACACTGTTTCCAAATTATTCACGCTGCTTCCCAACCACCACTGGTTTAACCCTATAGCGACCAATTTCTTTTTCTAGTTTCTATGTTTAAGCTCACAAAGACCGTCTGTACACTGATGCAATGAAGCACGCTGAGAGCCAGGCAGCCAAAAGACCGACGCTGTAACATGCCGCCGCGTTCAAACCTAGTAGCAACCTCATATTGCTCACTGTTTAATTATTAGAACAATTCTCCCAAAGACCATGAAAGAGGACCGTATGGTCCTTTTCGTCGCTAAAGAGTTAAAGGGGCACCGATGGGTTTAAGTATGTTGGTTAATATTTCCACGTAGTTTCTGTTGTTGATTTACCGAAGTAATTAACGTAAACATTAAATCCAAATTAACGCTGAAATTCCGAGCTTCTCCAAGTTATTTATTGGCAAAAACTTCTCCCAAGTTCATCCGAAGTTCTTCTAAAATTCAATTACTCCAAAGAAAAAGCCCTCCATCCCTATATGATAAAAAACTACATGAGTACATATCTTGATGGAGGTGCCCTACAACTTTATACTGTTTCATGGCATATTGTTTCTGCTTTCTTACTTCATAAGTATTCCTACCTCCAGTTGAGAAGATTTCCGTCTTGATTTTGTTGTTGATCGGCCTGCCGCTTGCCTTCTTTGTTGACATCCCTTTGCTTCGCTGCGCTGTGTTCACCTTATCGTCGTCTTTCAATTTTGAACTGGCTTGATTTCCTGACGATCACTTATATAATCCATTGGTGTTTTTTTTAGAAACACGTCTTGTGGCTTTAGCTCCTCCTTTCGCAGCTCCTGAGGGTTGAGGCATAAGTTATATACTTGGTTTTTGCTGGCCCATAGCTTTTCTTAGCCATAAAAGTATGCTGTGTTTATATGGCCGTTGGGCACCACAAGCCAGATGATTTCCATGGTTTCGAGGCAATCGTAGAACATATTTTAGGTGCTTAAGATTTGCTGGCGTGATGCTCGGACTGCTTACGCTCCAGAATAGCGGACTGCGTGTTTGTATTAATGGCTCTGCGTCAGTTGGATTTTAATGGCCATGCCGCATGAGTTTCACACGTACACATCTACCATCACACATCATTATACATCATCACACATCACTACAATCAAATCACTACCATCACATAATTCTTCAGTTTGTTTCATTTCAGCAGCTGCAGCGCTTGTAAGTAATGTTTAATTTGTGATAATTTAGGTAGAACGTCAATATAATATAATCATCGCTGCTCGGTCAAGCAATATAGCGATGGTGGTATAGTGGTGAGCATAGCTGCCTTCCAAGCAGTTGACCCGGGTTCGATTCCCGGCCATCGCAATGTTTCATTTTACACAGTATGGAAGCAAGTTTCCTAATTTCAGACCTTGTAAAGTAAACTCGCTTTGAATATGCGGGCCATGTTTTAACGGTATTAGAGGAAATAAACTCTGCAGTCCAGGTAACTTATTTTCCGCTGGTCTTCTATTATTTAGAAGCTCAAAACTTATGAAATTCAAGTTGAAGAATTGTCCACCTTTCTTTTTATTCTACAGAAGTCAGTGCCACTAGACATGGACAAACCAAACAGAGCGTAGGTTGCAATCACCATAAAACTCATTACATGACGTGAAAAAATTACATTTTCTTCAGTTGTCTAGATAGCACTACTGTAAATAGTAGCAAACGCACCCTACAATGCCGCAACAAGCAGAGTGGCGCAGCGGAAGCGTGCTGGGCCCATAACCCAGAGGTCCGTGGATCGAAACCACGCTCTGCTAAATTGGTTTTTAAAACGCAATAGCTGGCCTTCAAAGTGAGAGTTACAGTAGTGGACAATTCTCTCACCTGAATATTAAAAGTTTTAAACTTTCAAACAACTGAAGATCAGCGTAAAATAAGTTACCTAGACTCAAGAGTTTATTTCCTCTATTACCATTAAAGTGTGGCCTGCATCATGAGAGACAGTGTACTTCCCGAAGTCTGAAATTAGGAAACTCCCATACTGGATAAAATATAACATTGCGATGGCCGGGAATCGAACCCGGGTCAACTGCTTGGAAGGCAGCTATGCTCACCACTATACCACCATCGCTGTATTGTATAACCGAGTAGCGATGATCATATTGTATTCAAATTCTACCTAAATTATCACAAATTAAACATCACTAACAAATGCTACAGCTGCTGAAATCAAACAGACTGAAGAATTAGACATTCACACCTGCTGCATCCGTCCTACAAAGACTAAAACAAAATTCATTAGAAATTATTGCAAAATAATTCGAAGAATTTATCTCAGTACTGGAATTTGTATCAACGCTGACGACGCTTAGATGCCAGCAAACTACATTTGAAGTCTTCAGCAGCCAGCTGGTGCACCACCTAGTGAGCCAGCTGGTGCAGCTGATGCCACCTGAGCAAAAGTTTGGCAGGTTTGGGGCCTGACAAGGACGGACAATTTATGTCTTGCTCGCCAAACAAGTCTGCCAAAGCCACTGCAAGTTTTTTTTCAGAACTTGTCTCATGGATTTGGCGGGCAGCATCTCCACTCGCTTGACGGATTCCAGGCAACCCTTTTTCTTAGCTGGAATTGCGCCAAACTCCATTCCTGAGAACTGGAATGCGAGGCCTGGAACTGCAGCTCCTAGCGGGACTTTGTGACGAGACAGTATAAAATGTCTCTACTTGCTATTGAATTTGATTAAATATAGAATGCTTTGCCTACTTTTAATAGTGCAATGATTGATTGACGATGAATTCTTTTCTTTCTCTCATAATTTACGTAATCTTGGTTTCCAAAGCACGGTTTTTCTGCATGCTGTCCTGTTATTCTCAATCGATACTTGCAGATGAGACAATTAATTAAATGCAAGAAAACATGACATGATCGCACTCGGACGTACTCTAATCCTCCACACGAATGAAATGATTAAAAAGATCCCAATTTTCAATAGGAGTCGTGAGAGGAGGATAATCAACACACACACGCAGGAAATTTAGTATATCTTATTCTAATAATCACTGAACGGGAAATACGAGCAGTCTACCAAATTTTGGCAGATGAACCACATATACATCATACCCTGTTGATCAGATTAAGTGCATTCCTAACAGCTGAATAGTCAAGTGCACACAGAGCAATTGAAATCAAACGATCACATCAATTACGAAATTTTACTCCATCTCTAAAATTCATCTATTTTGACATAGTATTAACCATAGTACTTGCTTTTTACACTGGAGACACAACACTGGTGACGAGAACATAAAAAATTAACACGCTCAATGACACCGTAATAATACCACTACTTTCCTTACCATTGCTTGATGTGACTGTAATGAATCGCATGACTCCACTACACATGAATATCGCGACGAGGCTAGCTTTCATCGACCAATGAGCAAACAGGACACGGAAGTAAACCCAGCGACAAGGCTAGATTTTCGATGGAAACGGAAGTGCCAGTTGACCAATGAGATGTCCTGCTTAGGCAGCAGTGTCCAGCCAACCGCCCTATATAACGAGGCAGCAACGCTGTGTCACACACTCTATACCAAGCGCTTCCAAAGTCAACACCTCCACAAGAACTCTCATCAGCTGAAGAAAGCACACAGCCAATAACAGAGTGAACGAAGAAGAAATCATCCATCCTGTCTACGGGCAGGATGGGCTCAAACAACCCACGCACTGACAAGAAGTACACGCGCTTCAATTCTTTACGTTTCGGGCTCTACTGGCAAGATATCAATACGCCAGTACTCGACGTCAAGGCGTGCGCGGCGAAGAACGAAGAAACAATAACTAATAGAATATTCAAATGTCTAAATACAAAGTGTTAAACTCATCCTGCCTTTAACACGTTAAGTGCGAAGTGACCCACCGGTGGGTCACTCGGGTTAGGTTCTGTAGTTTTTTCAAAGCTTTCTAGTGACTGTATGTACAAAGTAAAAATTTGCACCGGCTAGGCAACCGCATTGAACGTGTTAATTGCCTTTTCTCCTATTGGGTTCCTCGACGGTCCCTTACTCCCTCAGGCGCTCACTCCGAGTAAGAAACAACATAAAGATATTCAATGTCTGCTCGGAGATAATAGATGTTTAAGGGTTGGGACTCGAGAGTGATTGAGAGAGATCACTATATGACACAATTCAATATTTCCTCAACGTACACGGTTAACTGCACGTGTAAGACCTACTGGCACTCAGCGGTGTGATGATTTAATTTTATTCCCCCCTGATTCAAACTAATCCTCATCCTACCACCTATCCCCTAGGCACGAAGCCTTCGCCCTACATTCTTACGTTGCGATCGGACGCACTACCCTCCTCTACCCTAACCCCCTTCCTCAGCGTCGTGTATGAAATGATCGGCTACACAACTCCGAAGGGGTAAATCAAGAATCTCAGCAAAGAAACGGTTATCTTTTTACAACAGTTTAAATACGTACATACTGGATACCGTGGTTTTCTCTAGAACTCGAAAGATTTAACAATAAACGAACAATGAGCAACGACTAACATTAACAGAAGGTACAAGGTATAATTTTATTAAAGAAATAACAACGTCAAAATCTATTTATAATTGATTGATGGGTTGCGAGATTAAAAGTTCCAAATAAGTTACGCCGTGCTACAGCAGCCGAGGGCAATAATTATTGTAGCAGCGGCGATGACAACAACACTAGCGGCTCGGCAGAAGCAGCACCCCGGCACCGCTCAGATGATGCAGGGCAGTCGGAAATTCCGTCAACACTCCTCAGGCCTAGGGAACTTCTATCCCGAACCTCTCATTGAGGGAGAGGACAGTCTCCAGAACCCCGGCAACGCAGTCACGGGGACTCAGATACTACGTTGAACAGTGCGCTGACTGACTCCGAGGCAAATCCCCAAAGAAACAGGGACGCTACTCCACAAGATGCTGCCGGTACCGACCAGCCCTAGGTCCTCTAAATTTGGCCAGATCGCCATGGCAGCGGCAAAGAACCTGGCTGAAAATCCCGACCGACGCTGCATCATCTGAGCGGTGCCGGGGTGCTGCTTCTGCCGAGCCGCTAGTGTTGTTGCCGCTGCTACAATTGTCCTCGCCTGCTGTAGCACGGCGATATTTATTCGGAACTTTTAATGTCCCAACGTATCAATCAATTATAAATAGATTTTAACATTGTTACCTCTTGAAAAATTATACCTTTTACCTTCTGTTAATGTTAGTTGTTACACATTGTTCGTTTATTGTTAAAATCTTTCGAGTTCTAGAGAAAACCACGGTATCCAATATGTACGTATTAAAACTGTTCTAAAAAGATAACCGTTTCTTTGCTGAGATTTTTGATTTACTTTTTCGGAGTTGTGTAGCCGATTATTTCCTACACAATTTGATACTGAATTTATAGTGGCATCTAGTGTACGATAACTTTCGGGTGGAATTTTTAAAGAAAGGTAAAGGAAAATTAGTTCAGAGAGCCGGACTTATTTAAGATAAGGTAAGGTAAGGCTTACGAGGAACGTTCAAAGAAAGCTGCTCTCTTTTGGACAGTTTAAGAAACCAAAGTTTAGAGGAACAGTCTTCCTAATAAGTCGAGGTACTGAGTCAAGCACTTCTAGAAAATTCAAATAGAATAAGTATTCTAGGAGTAGCGAAATCCGGCCAAGAAAATAAGTAATTTTAAGAAGCTACAAAAACGTATGGAAAATTAACTTGCACTCAAAATAATATTTAGTAAGGGCATGCAAAATTGTAGACAGTTTCAACTGCAGATTTCTGCTTAATCCAGACGGGAACGTAATGCCTGGACGATTGAAGAGACGTCGCTTTAATTGATAATGGCACAGTGGATATAGTGAGAGACGCAAGCAGGTAACGCGGCGCTAGTCTCATAGGAACAGATCAACTCCCTACACCGTGGCTCCCGAAGACACTTGCCATCGCAGCAGTTATAATTTACGAAGCGAAGCAGCTTTCCAACCTCCCCCGGAAGCCTTGTGAGAATTTCTCACAGTCGCCTTGCTTTTTATGAGCCTTCTCGCATTCTTCTTTTTACTCCTGTCGTAGTCTCTCGCTCTGGTTCATATAGCAGGCCCTTGTTATGCCTGTAGCGGCACGGCTTTATGTACATAGGTGGTCGGTTTGACTTTGTTTATGTTAATAGGTGGTCGGTACGGCACTCCACTCCGTGTTCGCATGTCGCGTCTACTCATAACAGTATACCATGACCTACGTGTGAAACTCTACATATTAAGCACATACGTGTATCATAATCTACTTCACGACACTTCCTCCGTCGTCTAGCGGGATCGGGTTATAAAATGAAAAAAGCTCGTATTTTGTATAATTGCAATACACGAGCGTTGAATTGACGTAATTGGTAAAAATTGGAAGTACATAATCGTCCGTGTCCCCATTTAATGGGGATCAAGTGGGTTCCTTTAGTCAAAATCTCAAAAATTTTACAAATGCGTATTTTTACAGATGATAAAAGATAAACATCTTGCGTAAGTTCCGTAAAAATTTTTGGGTTGTACGAGGACAGGAAAGGGGTGTCGAAGGGGTGGGAAGGGTGTGGGAAGGGGTGTAGGAGGGGTGTGAAGGGGTGTGGGAGGGGTGGGAAGGGGTGTGGGGAAGGGAGGCAAAGAACGCTGCGTGTGTAAATGCAACCACGCAACAAAGGTGGTGTAATATAGCGCCTTCTAGTGGTTACAAGTGACGTATACATTACATTGCTTATTATTTATTCAATGACAATATAAATTCAGTGAAATTTATTAGTAATTAAGTCACTAAATTGTAGTGACTCGATTACAAATAATTTTTTTCGTATTTGTATTGTAATTGTATAAATAACCAAGAATGTAATGGTCTTGCAATGTAGACTACATCCTTCATATTGCACAATGCTTTGGGAATTCCAAGGCTAGCGCAAGTGCACTCTTCCAAACACCTCTACTTGTCTGGCCTCTGAAAGGATCTTCTGGCCCGTGTACTGGAAGTCTTCGTGTCCCTGACTGAACCAAGCCTTCTCATCAGACGCTTCCTCAACCAGACGCAGAACAAGAATGAGTCCATCCACTGCAAGCTCTGGCGGACGTGCCTCAAGACCAAGTTTGCCTACATTGACGCTCTGTCTTTGCTGCAACTGTCACGGCCCATCAGCACAACCTGAGGAATGTCCGTGGACACGTCCTTGTGGCTCCTGGACTCATTCCACGAACTGCTATGAAGGCAAGAAAGAAGAAGGAAACGACTCCGTCGAAGGTACCACCAGCAAAGAAGAAGAGGACCTCCCATGACGAACCTTCCTGCAGCTACAACCCCGGCGGATTCTAATCTTCACGGCACTCCACTTCCAAAATCACCTCAACACTCCCACTCTGCAGTACTGAAGCGTCTCATGATCTATCAGTATCCTAACCCAGTTGATACATAGCACATGACCTCCTAAGGAGGACCCTGGAACCTTCGGGTTCCAAAAAAATGAAATCAAACAAAAATTGCTTCTCCTGAAAAACTTTGTTTTCGAGAGCGCCAAAGCCTACTCCTCCATCATTATTTGACGTAAAGACTCGTGTGAGGACTCTTTAGAAAGATCAGAGAGCCTTCTAGAGAACAACGTGAATATATTTATAATATTATAATTAGATCTAAAAATATAGCCAATGGAAGTAAAAAATGCAAAAAATTCAAAACCTTAAGAAAAATTTAAAAGTTAAATATCTATGAAACAAAAAAGTAATTACAAAATGTCTCTCTGTTGTGCTGTAGAGGGCTCTTAGCTCTTTTTTTAAAGAGTTCTTACACAAGTCTCTACGTCTAGTTTTGAAGGGGGAGTAGTCTACGGAAGTTTCCACTAAATTTTCACGTTTTCTTTGTGCAACTCGTTTTCTATGCATCAAATCATAAAATGTCTTCGAACAAAATCTTTTTTTCTGCTTTTCTATATATGTACGAAGTTTGATAGCTTTACGATTAATAATAAAAAACTGCCCTCCCCCTCCCTACTAGTGTGCAGAGTAAAGGCATCAGGCCCTTTCTTTGTTTATTGCTTTATATCCTGTAAAAAATCATATGCTAAATGAATCATCCGTGAAATATATCCTGTACCAATAAAACCTTAAACTGTACGACCAGCTTGAAGTTTTTTTTTCTGTCTTCTTGTACGTATTAATAGAATAAACTCTCAGTAAGACGTAATAAGTTTGCTTGATAGTTTGAATAATTGATAACTCGTATTACTAAACAATACTAGTACTGTCTATGTTAACAAAGATCATGCGATGGTGGTATAGTGGTGAGCATAGCTGCCTTCCAAGCAGTTGACCCGGGTTCGATTCCCGGCCATCGCAGCCTTGTGTTTTGTAGATGTAGTTCTTTAAGAAAGTCATAACAATCTTCACAAAAAGTTTCTGTTCGTTGTGAGGTGGGCGTTGTTCAACGGTGGTGGTGGTGGTGCCACCAGGAAAGAGCTGAAGAAAAGTTTGGTACAGATTGTACCAGAAACAGGAAATGAAAAGGAAAGGGACAGTAGGAGGCGAAAAAGGCGCATTATGCAAAATTGGATGGCCATGAAAATTTTAAATAAGGACTTATTAACAGAGGAGTATATATTTACATATATACATAAACCCGTCAGGGCTTTGTATATACAAATATGTACAGTATTTATAGTGGCTCTCATGTCCATATTTTGCAAATATTTACAATTTTATACGGACGCGTGTGTGTATTTTTTCCCTGTACATCTATATACATACAATTATACATATATGTACATTTTTTTACTTTTTATTTTTTTTTATTTTTTTTTTTATTTTTTTTCATTTTTTTGGACATACACAAATTTACAAAATTATTACACAAGTACAAAATTTAACCGGGGTAGGTTTTTGAGTGATTAGGTTTGCTTATGTTTTTAGGCTATGGAGTGAATACAGGACAGGGGATGCGAATAAGGATATTAACAGGTAGATAGGGTAGGATTTATATGTACACTTGCAAATATGTACTCAGACTTACATGTATACAAGTTGGACTTAAGTAAGTTCCAGGTGAGGTTACAAGGTTAAGGAATTAGCAAGGGCAAGGATGAGGGTAGGAATATTAGCTTTAGCATGTGGTTAAGGTTAGTGGTTGAGGTGTCCTGACTGTTTTAATGTAAAATTTAGGAGATCTAAATAATGGGAGTTCTATTAATGGTCTTCTGTCATTTTGGTGGAGACTGCGCTGTTGTCTTATTCAAGTGAACGTCATGCTCTCTGACTCTCCACACCCCTAGTAGACACGGATATGGGCCCCACGTGGGGCCCATGTGGACTCCATGTGGTTTTTTGAAAAAAACATGTGAAATTTTTTTTATGAGAATAGTACGCATTTTTTCGAGAATTTACACCTGGGTTACACCTGGGCTGACCATGTAGGGAAATTCCCATGGCTGGTCATATCATATCCACATTACGACACCATGTAAAACCCAGATTTTAGGTTTCATGACAAAACCATCTTTTGCCCACTCTATGCTCAGGAGCTTATATATACATTTTGATGCCGCCCATCCAAAGCCCAGGGTGAGGAGCTTATATATATATTTTGATGCCGCCCAGGACAGGACCTGCGGTTCCAACTGCCTTCCTATTTTAGGCCGAGCGCATTTGTATTCGATTTACAGTATGTGTACGATTAGATTCTACATCTGAGTAGAGTTGTAGTCGTATTGTCATGATTTCTTCGATCTTGTATTAAGAGAATAATTTGCTCATGAGCACCAGCCAGAATCATGTCATGTGATGATGCATATATTACCAACATGGGGCAAGCTGTAACAAATGTGATTTTACTGATATAGGGCAATTGATATAGTCCATGAAAATATTTGTGTCCTTGTAACACGGTACAGAGATTCCTTGAAAGCGTACATCAGAAATTTCATGTGAATTTTTCAAAACCTTTGCCCAGACCCGGGATCGAACCGGGGACCTTTAGATCTTCAGTCTAACGCTCTCCCAACTGAGCTATCTAGGCGCCTTAAATCATGGCAGTGTGTTAGCTGCTGTTACTCTGTCTCATATAATTCTTACTAAATATCATATCTTACTGAGTCGGTGGTTCAGTCTCCCCAGGATACACAGCTGCTGACCTCTTAACTCCATACACCTGGTACTAGAACGTCCTGCTTGTGCTGGTTTACCCTTGCCTTGTCATGATGCTCCCTCTCCCGTACCACGAGCGTAAGCAAAATATCAATTACCAAGCACTGATTCAAAATACCTGAACTTCATTGCGTAAAAGTTAGCTAGCAGAGCGTGGTTTCGATCCACGGACCTCTGGGTTATGGGCCCAGCACGCTTCCGCTGCGCCACTCTGCTGGTATTATATTTGTTTTTGGTTTTTGGGCTGGTTTTTATATATCAAAGTATTGGATTTTAATAAAATGGCATTGAAAGCTATAAGCAAGCTGCATGTATGCCCCTTTTATTATTGTTTCGTTCACATGAATCATCGCTCTGTATGAGCAGGAGTGAAAAGCGCAGGAAATCTTATGGGTTACCTTAAAGAAATATTGCTGCAGTGCTATAGAAAAGTTCTGTGGCTTTAGTTACACATCACCATACATACTCGAAAATGTCGTAATTAATTTAGAATGATCTTGTAGTCGGTACGAAAAAAAATACGATTATTTTACTATTATTTTAGTGATTTTTATACTTATTTCACGACACTTACGACTAGTATTTTAAAGTACAAAATTTATTCGTAGTTATGACTTCAAATTGTAACTCTCGTCTATAGAAGATCATAGTCAACCACGAGTCTTAAGGCTAAGTGTCCGTCAGTTCTCTCACAACCATTACCTAGTCAACAACAATTCTATTCACGTTTCAGTCTCTTTCTGACGGGTGTCAGTTTTACAGATTTCAAGTTCTCTATTTTGGTTCACGATCTTGGCCTCAATCTCTGCTCTGATTTTGATCGTGTTTACGAAAAAATCTTCAAGCTACGAAGCCGATCGTATAACTGCCCTCGAAGAACTCTCCTCAAAACAACAACAGAAAAATAGCCCTCACCTAAAGGGTACACAAGTGTGTACAAAACAGCACATGTAAACTGGCGTTCCCAGAACCAGCGGATTTAAATAATTTCATTATATGAACATGACACGTGTTGAGCTCATAGAGGCATGTTCATTTTTTGGTATGCAATGAATTTTGCAGGTACAGCTGCTTCAGCTTTTATTTAGAGCTGTTGGGAAATATTCTGGAAGAGTGAGTAAATAGTAATGAAGTGCAGCAGAGTGGCGCAGCGGAAGCGTGCTGGGCCCATAACCCAGAGGTCCGTGGATCGAAACCACGCTCTGCTAGACTAGTTTTTATTAAAGTATCTTCAGATAATATTACTCTGCCGCATGGTCTTTGAAATCACTTGTTTACAGTACAACTCGCTTTAGGTATATTGTATTAGCATCAAGTGGCTAGTATTACGTGGTTAACATCACGTAGCTAACGTCAGAGCGCATCAAGTGTTCACATCACCACACACTCTGTGCATCGCCACACACGCGTGATGCTTCAACAGTATTCCTGAAGACTAGCGAGCCCCGTCCTACAAATACCATTGCTAATGGCGATCTCTAAATCATCATTATTAAATCAGGTACTTGAAAATGTCATCACTTCGTCTGACGATAATATCACAGCGATGGTGGTATAGTGGTGAGCATAGCTGCCTTCCAAGCAGTTGACCCGGGTTCGATTCCCGGCCATCGCAGTTAATCATTTTAATGAACATTCACATTCACAGATGTGTATCAGATTACTCACCGTCTACTCTAGGTAAAGAGTAGGTAGTTGCATTAAGAAAATACAAAAAGAAATGTACACCGATGTCTGCGCAACTGATCGTCAAACACAGTTTTCGGTTCAAGAAAAATATTATGTACTAAAAATACTTTGAAGTAATTATTATCTTCTGTGTTTTTTGACAGCTACTGAATGTTCCCGCAAAAAGAACATCCTCAAACAATAACATGCATAATTACGAGAAATCTTTACAAAATAAACAACGTAAAGGACACGGCTATGATTTACAGTCAACCTGGAGATGCTAAATCCTAAAGTGCGCTGTATGGTGTCTAGGAAGAAGCAGAGTGGCGCAGCGGAAGCGTGCTGGGCCCATAACCCAGAGGTCCGTGGATCGAAACCACGCTCTGCTAGGCGAGTTTTAAAATAACGATCAAGATATATTGATCGCTCTGGCGCCATGTGTCTGATGCTACATATGATACTTGGTGCCACGTACATCACAGAGTGCTTGAGAAAGTTAGACGTTATCTCTGCGCACACTAGGCACACGACACAACTGAGTCTATGGAAGCAAGCTGATGAATGCATGAGATATAACAGGCGTCGTGGTGTGCTGAGGATTTGTAAGCGGCAACACATGTTCGAAGCAACGGAACAATTCGCACTCCCACTCATGTTCAATACTATAAGCCATTTCTTGTATTTTGACGCTTGTATGAGTCTAAACTCTTTAAATGCTATTTATTAAATACAAGGAAATAAATTTAAAACGTAGTTTCAAGAATGACAGATTTAATGTACCGACCTGAACATGAGTACCATGCAAAATATTCATTCAATGAAGAATTTCTATTTAACGGCATCGATTCATATAGTTATAAGAAAATCACACTTTTGTGATACGTCCAGAACATTGCAGAATATATATATATATATATATATATATATATATATATATATATATATATATATATATATATATATATATGACATTATATTCTAGAAAGTTACAGTAAAGAACATCACTGGTGCAATAAGCATAATCAGTAAACTCTATTGACAAATTGCAGGTCAGTAAACATGTTATCTGTCCAGCATAAAAATTAACGCTTTATTTCTTCGACTTACCCCCGATGCTTTAAGATGTCAAGATCAGATCAAAATCTCGTCAATATTATCGACTACAACTACCCTGGTCTGCTCATCATATTTTCAAACTTGCTTTCGGTCTCTGAACACATTTCTGTTACTTGCTTAGTTCGAACCCAGACCGTGTTGCTGTACTTGCAAAAACTCGTATAGCAGAGCGTGGTTTCGATCCACGGACCTCTGGGTTATGGGCCCAGCACGCTTCCGCTGCGCCACTCTGCTTCGGCCTTATTAATTTACAGCGCACGCTAGTATTTAGCATCTCTAGCTTGATTGTGTATCATAGCCCTGTCTTTTACATTGTTTATTTTATAAAGATTAGTTGTAATTGTGTATGTTACTGTTTGAGGATCTGTATGTTCTAGGAACATACAGAAGTTGGCAAAACACACAGAAAATACTAATTAGTTTTACGTATTTTTAACACATTGTTTGTATACTAGACTGAACACCGTTTTTGGCGATCAGTTTTGCAGATGGTGAGGTGCATTTCTTTCTGTATTTCCTTGATACAAATACTCGCCTTACCTATACAGTGAGTTATGTGATACAATCTTTGAATGTTAACATTCTATAAAATATTCACATGCGATGGCCGGGAATCGAACCCGGGTCAACTGCTTGGAAGGCAGCTATGCTCACCACTATACCACCATCGCTGTCTGAATGCCGACGGAGAGTATGATATTATTGTTTCAAAAGCGTACAGCTGAAGTAGAACTAGGTAAGGGAATCTGGTTCTAGACTAAAATATTCTAGTATTTACTGTTGGGTCCCGAGAGTTTCACAAGCACTCAAAATTTGGGCGAGTGTGGCGATACGGGCTCTCTCTCTACGCGGTTACAGCATAAATGTGGTGATTACGAGCATTCGTGGAGTTTTTACAAGGTGAATGCATTACATACACATTTTACGTTAATTGAAATGTGATCAATTTTTAATGACTAGAGCGACGTCACAAATTGGAGCTACTCAAACCCCCTGACATGAATGATATATTAAGTATTAATGAGGCCAACACAAGAAAGGAATAAACACAGTTAATGAGTTTAATAGTTACTGGGAAAACACACGGAAAACACGTAAATTTGTTCTGAAATCAATGTAATCTATCTCCACAAATCAACCAATTCCACTCACAATAATTGCTTAAATCACACAATGCCCAGTGGTTGCGGCATTGAAACACTGTTCTATTTTACGACACATCAAATACACGCAAACACGTCAAAATTCACTGAAAATTACTCCAATCCTATCACTTACTCTCACTCTTAATACATAACCAAATATACTCATGAATTAAAAATTCTCTGCAGTCACATTTACCAATTTTGCTGTCAATATTATTTAGTTCACTCTCGACTAATAATGCGAAGAATTACGTTGCACTTCGTTCATTGTACTTACGAACACACCCTCGGTAGAACCCTAAGCGCAGCGCCGGCCGTCCTGTTGTTTACGCTATATGTATGTGCTTCTCCCGCTGTTTCCCACCTCCATTGGTTTAAAGGGCACAAGTTAAAGTTGTATCAATTAATATTTTCACTTGGTTCCTGCCATTGATATCCCGAAGTAATTAAGTAAACGTCATATCCAACTTGACGCTGAAATCCCGAGCCTCTCCGAGTTAATTACTGGCGAAACCTTCCCAAGTTTATATGAACTTTTCCACAGATCCAATTACTCTACGAAGTAGTAGTAGTAGTAGTGGTAGGAGAAAAAGTAATTGAAGACGTAGTGGTAGTCGCTCTAGTACAGTGGTTCCCAAACTAGGAGGCGCACCTCCCGAGAGGGGCGCGAGGAGGATACAAGGGGGGCGTGAAGTCATCTGCTCAAAATTATTTGTTTAATTAGAATAATAAAATCATTCAAAGAACAAATATCTGTCATTACATACATGCAAAGTATAATTATCGCAGTCACTCCAACCTGTTTTCTATTAAGCTAGTTCTCTTTAGACGTTTTGGACAAGTCAATGATACCAACCACACTGACGCCACTGAGGGACTCGTCACAAACTCCCAATACTCCATCGTCAACCTGAGCACATATTCCCCTTGTCCACGGTAGGGATTTATTTCACTCTTCAATTCTGGATCACATACGTGTATGAGTGACATTGTAACCTTGACGATTTGCAAGGGTTGAACGATGCAGAATGGAATGTCTCGTTGATTGTGTGGAATACTCGTTGTGATCGAAAGTGTGAAATGTGAATAATACGAGGTGAGTTTTGTACGCTAGTTTGAATGTATGTGGTGAAGTGTGTGCGTTGATTCCAGTATAGGCGGCGAAAAGTGTGTGTGACAAATTAAGTGTACTGTATATGTTGTTGGGTTGATGGTTCAATCGCCATATCTATTCACTTAATAAAAAACGTCAATAAAAATCTCAGACAGCAGAAAGAAGCAAATTTATTGTAAAAAGTGGAAATGATAAAACAAAGCCAAAAAACACGATAAGAGACTAAACCACTGCAAACACAAACTCAACTCTCGACACGTAAACAAAACTAAACCACCGTGCGCGCACTACTCTACATCACACTAAAAACGTACCATCATATCACAATTCAGTCATCGCCAAAATCGCTAATATAAGATTCAATAAAAAAAGGTGCATGAGCTCAACTGTGCCAAGGTCGACTGTATGCAAAACATTGCTTCTCAAATCAACACTACATCATAGTATTACTGAGCATTTTCGTGCGTGTAGTTTTACTCCGTTTGCTTCTTCTCGTTGTATTTTCCGCAGTTGTTCTCATTGTCATTATTGTTAAGATATAAGCCACGTTGTGTGCTGAATATTTTTGGTACGTTACAGATTTATGATTTCCAGTCGTGTGATCTATGTTATATGAATGTGTGGTGTGGTGCATACCAATACGGTATGTTATATAACTACTTAGTTCCATGGTGCAGTTTATAAGTTTGTTGCTATTTTCACTTTGCAGAAATGTCTGGGAAAAAGAAAAGAAAGTATTCAGATGAATATATCAAGTATGGCTTCACTGTTATAGAGAGGAATTGATTTCATCTCCCTCAGTGTGTCATATGCCATACAATCCTCAGCAATGACGCCTTAAGACCTGGTCGTCTGGAGCGACATTTGAGCACAAACCACAAAGCATTAAAAGAAAAGCCAAAGGAGTTCTTCACAGCCAAACTTCAAGAGCTGAATCGTATGAAGCTGGACTCAAGCAGTGTTTTTCATCAAGAAACGTGGAAACTGGTGGAAGCATCTTACGAGCTGTCACTACTTATTGCAAAAGCAAAGAAGCCTCACTCTTTGGAGGAGACTCTTGTAAAACCCTGCCTTTTGAGTGATGCAAATACTGTGCTTGGGGAAGAAAGCCAAAGAAAGTTATCAAAGATTTCCTTATCAGATAACATAGTGAAGCGTCGCATTGACAAACTTTCAGAAGACATAAAAGAACAAGTTTTGGACAAAATAAAAGCATCTCGCTTCTTTGCAAACAGTGCGATGAAAGTACTGATGTTGCTCACCGCTGCCAGCTGCTTGTTTATTCTCGATTCGTGGATGAAGGAACTGTGAAAGAAGAAATTCTTTTCTCAGCAGCACTGGAGACAATAGCAAAGGCCATCGATGTTTTTTCAAAGGTTAATGAGTTTTTCCAAGAGCACAGTCTTTCATGGGAAAAATTAGTCGGTGTTTGTACTGATGGTGCCCCATCAATGATTGGATCTCGCTCTGGATTTGTGAAGCTGGTGAAAGAAAAAATCGTGCTGTAACTGGGACTCAGTGTTATCAACGGACAATCATTAGCAAGCAAAACTCAGCCTGGTAATCTACGCAGTTCACTGAATTTAGCAATAAAAGTGGTGAATTTTGTAAAGAATAGCTCTTTGAATTCTAGGTTTTTCGCAGCTCTTTGCTCAGATTTGGGCACTGATTACAAGTCTTCTGTTTCACACCGAAGTCCTCTGGCTTTCCAAGGGAAACATGCTGAGTCGTCTTTACGAGCTCAAAAATGAAGTGGAAATTTTCTTGCAGACGCAGAAACAAGACAAACTGTATGAAGCATTCAGAGAGGAAGACTTTCAGCTCTCACTAGCATACCTTGTGGACTTTTTTGAGGCTATCAACAACCTCAATTTGAAGTTACAAGGAAGAAACACAAACGTCATTGCACACTCTGATGTGATCAGAGCTTTCACCGAAGAAAATCATCTTTGGGAACGAAAAGTACAAATTGGGAACTTTTCATCGTTCTCACATCTGAATGAGCTCTTATCTGAGAAGAGAAACATTGAGCAGTATGACGTGACAAAAGAGGTTTTATCACATCTGCATTCCCTTGCTGAAGAATTTATGCACTATTTTTCAGATGTCTCAATGGAGAATTCTCTTTGGACATTGGTGCAGAATCCATTTAACACTGATGTGGAGTTGTTACTGGAATCACTGCAAGAGGAAGCCATCGATTTGAAATGTGACCCCAGCGCGAAAAAGGACTTTGAAACAATGAAATTAGAAGAGTTTTTGGTGAAATATCTCCCCATGTACCCAAAAGTAGGTGAAGAAGCACTTTGTGTGATTCTTCCCTTTTCTTCTACTTATCTTTGTGAAGCAGGATTTTCAGCTCTTGTTGTTCTGAAAACAAAACAGCGCAACCGACTTGATGTAGAAAATAACGCGTTGTGCGATGTCATCCTTCAATCCTAGAATTTCTGGTCTTGTGAGGAAGAAGCAGCAGCATCCATCTCACTAAATTAGTTCATAAATTTTGCCTTAGTCTCATGAGTCATTCCAAATATTATATGCCATGTTTTCAAATTATTTTTTCTTAAAATTGCAACTCAATTTTGCCAATTTGCTAATGTTCAAACCTTTTTTTCGCTCACTTTGAACCAAATGTTTCCTTTTTAGTTACTGGAATGTAGTATTATTTGTTTGAGTGGCTTTCATTATTAAAATGTGATACAAACAAATAT
>VCRD01004788.1:19287-30252 GCA_006783055.1 Trinorchestia longiramus
TAATTTTCTCGTGCATCCAATTCATTGATTTAATTTATTAAGGGCCCATAAGCCCCTACCTAAGTCAAAATAAGATATTCGTGTAGTACGCAATTAACGAGTATATTTTTTTTAGAGTGATCAAAACAAGCACATACCAATACAACTGTCGTATATCCACTCCTTCTGCCATGTGATTGAATACATGAACTAGAGATAATCATTCACACTGAACGTCCCAAAGTTCACTGGTTTTGTGATGTTTCTGCACCTCTCGATTTACAGCATATAATCACGGACGATTTCACTCGCTTAAAACGCATTGCCCAGACCCGGGGACCTTTAGATCTTCAGTCTAACGCTCTCCCAACTGAGCTGTCTAGGCATAACTTTTATGGGAATTGTCTTCTGTTCCATTGTGTTTTTTACAGTCTTTGATCTCAGTAAAATTTTACCAATAAATTCTCAAGTGAAACAACTACAGCGGGTCACTTGAAAATTAACGATCCGACGAGAAAAATATTTCATTTTTCTCTACGTAATCATATTAAACAAAGTCATATTTGAAAATTTAGTCAATACACATACCTGTAATTACCAGGCTAGGTAGCTGTCTATGTGTGTGATTCATGCCTTTACTTTAGACGGCATGGGACTTGGGTAGAAACCAAGAAAGGACCAAACGGCTTGCTCCTCTTACCATATTCTAGTTTATTCTAAAATTTGTTTTTGCATCAGGAATTGAACCTGCGACTAGCTGTGCCTCCCAGTAACAAACAGTAAAAATAAATCGACGTTGCTGTTTTTCGGTCATTAATTTTGTGATGCAGTTTTGATGAAGAAATCAAGGATCCTGCAGACTCACATAGCAACTGCATAGCAACAGTGACGAGGGAAAATAGAAAAGTAAGCATGCGTGAGGAAATAAAGTAAATGGAGTTCAAATGAACATTTAAATCACCCCAGCAAAGCTGCGTGGAGGCATGTGTTGGGTGCAATCATTTTCCTTTATGACCTTGTGAGGCACGACCTCATGACCTCGTCAGGCACGACCTCATGACCTCGTGAGGCACGACCTCATGACCTCATGAAACAGGATTGTGGTGGGCGTGGCTGCTGGAGGTGCTGAGGCATTCACGTGATTGCTAAGCCCGAACGTTTAGCAATTTGTTTGAAAATCAATTTATCTTCATCAACCGGGGAGTCTGTCGATGAGGGGAGTCCGTGAACTTGAAAGGGGATGTTTGTCTACTGGGGGAAGCCTGTCAACTCGTGGGGGTTTTTCTGTGGGGGGGGGGGAGTCTGTCAAGTGACGGGACTTGACTTGAATATGATTTTCGCGACTGACAATTCTCTGAAGTCACATCAACGAACGTGTGGCGATACGTACTCTCTCTACACGGTTACAGTATAAACATGTAATAATTACGAACATCAATTGAATTCTTACAATGTGAATGTATTACATACACATTTTACGTTATTTGAAATGCAATCAATTTTTCATCACGAGAAAAAGACGTCGCAAATTGGAGGAATCCAAACCCCCTGAAATGAATGATGTATTACGCATTAATGAGGCCAACACAAGAAGGGTATCAACAGAATTAACAAGCTTAACATTTACTGGAAAACACACGGAAAAATACACGAAAAATATGAAAAAATGTTATGAAATCAATGTGATCCATTTGATCAAATTAACAAATTCTACTCAATAATTATTTAAACCACACAATGACGAGTGGTTGTGGAACTAAAACACAATTCTATCTACGACACATCCTAAATACACGCAAACGCGCAAAAATTCACTGAAATTACTTCAATCCCTTAACTGAATTTCACCCTTTACCCTTAACTAAATACACTTTCATGAATTAACAATCACTGCAATCCCATTTTCCAAATTCACTGACAAAAGTTATCCAGTTCACTTTCGACGACTAACAGAGCGAAGAATTACGTTGGACTCCATTCATCGTACGCAGGAACACACTCGGCTGAACCCTACCCATGGCATCGGCACACCCTGTTGTTTACACTATGTACATATATGTAGGCCTCTTCCGCTGGTTTCCAACCTCCACTAGGTTAAAGGGCACAAGTAAAGTTGTGTCAATTGATATTTCCACTTGGTTCCTGCTGTCGATATTCCGTAGTAACCACGTAAACATTAAATCCAAGTTGCGCTGAAATCTCGAGCCTCCGGATTAATTACTGGCGAAACTTTCCCGTTTATATGAATTTTTCCAAGGATCCAATTACTCTCAGAATAGTAGTCGTAGCAGTAGTAGATCTGACAGTACTAGTAGTTACTGTAGATATTGTAGATCCCAATCGATTCCGATAGCTCCCGACAGAACCGGTAGATTCCGAGAGGCTCCGATAGATTCTGATCCTGATCGATCCCGTAGATTCGTCCCTCTAATGAGAAAAAATCCTCCGTAATTGCATGCCTTGATAGAGGTGCCCTATTCCATTTATGCTGTTCGTTAGCATTTCTGTTTCTTGTCCCAGAAATATTCTTACCTCCCTCCGATGATTCCGTTTTTCGCTTTCTTGAAGTTTGCTGCTTGCCCTAGCTTGTAGACGCCCCCTGTAGAATCGTTGCTGCTTCTAGCACTGGTGTTCACACTATGATGCCTTGCTCTTTTGACCTCCCATGATTTCCCGACTGCTGTTTATGTAATCCGCTGGTGTTTTCTAGAAACATGCGTCCTAAATTTTAGCCCTTCTTTTCGCCTTTGGTCTTGCTTGTAGCCGTTGGCCGTTGTTCTGTTGGCCTCTTATCCGATGCTTCCTACGTTTCGAGGGTCTCACAGAACATATTTCAACTGCTAGGCGTTCAGACTTACTTACGCTGCTTGTTTTGTTTGTGTTTTGTTGCGAGCTGGCGGTTGGCTTTAATGGCTCTGAGGCCCAACTGCTGGCATTCCCCACGTACCCATTCACCTTCACACATCCTTACACATTAACACATCACACATCCTTACACATCACTATACATTCTCACTACCATCACCACATCACTACTACAATTACAAACGCGTCTGGTAGTGGGGCACGCGGCATCCTAGCAGGGACTGGCACCACAAGCAAAGCGTTGTCGCGATATGGAATAAAGTACGCCTGCATTTTATTATTTGGTAATTAATTGATTGATTTATGACGAGTTCTTTTCTCTCCCTCATAATTTACGAAATATTGGTTTCCAAAGCACGATTTTTCTGCATGCCGTTTTTTCGTTATTCTCAATTGATATTTGTAAATGACACAATTAATTTAATGCAAGAAAACGTGTTATGATCGCACCTGGAGGTTTCCTAATCTTCCTCGTGAATGAAATGATTAAAAGGTTCCCAATTTTCCAATGACAGTCGAGAGAAGGATGATGAATGCACACAGAAAATTTGACTCCTATTCTAATGATCACAGACATGGATAATGGAAGTAATTCACCTCATTCTGTGATATGAATCACACGACACCCTATTAAATAAGTTAATCGCACTCCTTACAGTTAAACAGTTAGGTGCAACACTAAACAATATGATTCTATAAAACCCTCATTTTGAAAATACGAGAGTCATCCTACCACTAACCTCGATTACCCTTAGTACTTACTATTTACACTGGAGACATAACTCTGATGACGAGAGTATAACAAATTGACACTCGCAAATGATACCTTAATTAATCCCTCTATTTCTTCCCATCACATGCCGATAGTTTAATTGGCTTCCCAAAGGTGTCACAAAATTGAATATTCCCTTAATTCACACGTTAAGTACGCGTGTAAGACCTACTGTCGTTGATCGGTATGATAATTTTACTCTAACTCTCCTTTGATTGAACTGACCATCATCCTACCTATCCTCTTAAGGCGCAAGACTTCTTCCTTTACATCTCAATAGGTCAATCCTTCCTCTCCCAAGCCTGGTATTCCAATCCCTTCATCTCTGAGCGTCGTTCTGTTTTATACCGCATGCTTTTCTCTCTTGTTTCTTTCATTTTGCTGTAGGATTATCCTCCTCACACTCCTTCTGAATGGTCCTTTGTTGTGCCTGAGCTGCGCAGTTTTATCAGTTTTTTAGTCTAGCACGTGGCGCACATACATGTGCTTCATATCATGCTTGATGACACGTATGCTTCAAAACATGCTATACCACAGCGTACTCGGCATATATATATATATATATATATATATATATATATATATATATATATATATATATATATATATATATATGGTGAGGTGTGTGCGTTGATTCCAGTATAGGCGGCGAAAAGTGTGTGTGACAAATTAAGTGTACTGTATATGTTGCTGGATTGATGGTTCAATCGCCATATCTATTCACTTAATAAAAAACGTTAATAAAAATCTCAGACAGCAGAAAGAAGCGAATCTATTATAAAAAAGTGGAAATGATAAAACAAAGCCAAAAAAACACGATAACAGACTAAACCATTGCAAACACAAACTCAACTCTCGACACGTAAACAAAACTAAACCACCGTGCGCGCACTACTCTACATCACACTAAAAACGTACCATCATATCACAATTCAGTCATCGCCAAAATCGCTAATATAAGATCCAACAAACAAAGATACATGAGCACAACTATGCCAAGGTCGACTGTATGCAAAACATCGCTCGTCAAATCAACACATTACATCATAGTATTACTGAGCATTTTCGTGCGTGTAGTTTTACTCCGTTTGCTTCTTCTTGTTGTATTTTCCGCAGTTGTTCTCATTGTCATTATTGTTAAGATATAAGCCACGTTGTGTGCTGAATATTTTTGGTCTATTACAGATTTATGATTTCCAGTTGTGTGATCTATGTTATATGAATGTGTGGTGTGGTGCATGCCAATACGGTATGTTATATAACTACTTAGTTCCATGGTGCAGTTTATAAGTTTGTTGCTATTTTCACTTTGCAGAAATGTCTGGGGCAAAGAAAAGAAAGTATTCAGATGAATATATCAAGTATGGCTTCACTGTTATAGAGAGGAATGGATTTCATCTCTCTCAGTGTGTCATATGCCATACAGTCATCAGCAATGACGCCTTAAGACCTGGTCTTCTGGAGCGACATTTGAGCACAAACCATAAAGCATTAAATGAAAAGCCAAAGGAGTTCTTCACAGCCAAACTGCATGAGCTGAATCGTATGAAGCTGGACTCAAGCAGTGTTTTTCATCAAGAAACGTGGAAACTGGTGTAAGCATCTTACGAGCTGTCACTACTTATTGCAAAAGCAAAGAAGCCTCACTCTGTGGGGGAGACTCTTGTAAAACCCTGGCTTTTGAGTGCTGCAAATACTGTGCTTGGGAAAGAAAGCCAAAGAAAGTTATCAGAGATTTCCTTATCAGATAACACAGTGAAGCGTCGCATTGACGAACTTTCAGAAGACATAAAATAACAAGTTTTGGACAAAATAAAAGCATTTAGCTTCTTTGCAATACAGTGCGATGAAAGTACTGATGTTGCTCACCTCTGCCAGCTGCTTTTTTATTCTCGATTCGTGGATGAAGGAACTGGGAAAGAAGAAATTCTTTTCTCATCAGCACTGGAGACAACAGCAAAGGCCATCGATGGTTTTTCAAAGGTTGATGAGTTTTTCCAAGAGCACGGTCTTTCATGGGAAAAATTAGTCCGTGTTTGTACTGATGGTGCACCATCAATGATTGGATCTCGCTCTGGATTTGTGAAGGTGGTGAAAGAAAAAATCCTGCTGTAACTGGGACTCACTGTTATCAACGGACAATCATTAGCAAGCAAAACTCTGTCTGGTAATCTACGCAGTTCACTGAATTTAGCAATAAAAGTGGTGAATTTTGTAAAGAATAGCTCTTTGAATTCTAGGTTTTTCACAGCTCTTTGCTCAGATTTGGGCACTGATTACAAGACTCTCCTGTTTCACACCGAAGTCCGCTGGCTTTCCAAGGGAAACATCCTGAGTCGTCTTTACGAGCTCGAAGATGAAGTGGAAATTTTCTTGCAAAAGTAGAAACAAGACAAACTGTATGAAGCATTCAGAGAGGAAGACTTTCAGCTCTCACTAGCATACCTTGTGGACTTTTTTGAGGCTATCAACAACCTCAATTTGAAGTTACAAGGAAGAAACACAAACATCATCGCACATTCTGATGTGATCAGAGCTTTCACCGAAGAAATTCATCTTTGGAAACGAAAAGTACAAGTTGGGAATTTTTCATCGTTCTCACATCTGAATGAGCTCTTATCTGAGAAGAGAAACATTGAGCAGTATGACGTGACAAAAGAGGTTTTATCACATCTGCATTCCCTTGCTTAGGAATTTATGCACTATTTTCCAGGTGTCTCAATGGAGGATTCTCTTTGGACATTGGTGTAGAATTCATTTAACACTGATGTGGAGTTGTTACTGGAATCACTGCAAGAGGAAGCCATCGATTTGAAATGTGACTCCAGCACGAAAAGGTACTTTGGAACAATGAAGTTAGAAGAGTTTTGGGTGAAATATCTCCCCATGTACCCAAAAGTAGGTGAAGAAGCACTTCGTGTGATTCTTCCCTTTTCTTTTACTTATCTTTGTGAAGCAGGATTTTCAGCTCTTATTGTTCTGAAACATCCATCTCACTAAATTAGTTCATAAATTTTGCCTTAGTCTCATAAGTCATTCCAAATATTATATGCCATGTTTTTAAATTATTTTTTCTTAAAATTGCAACTCAATTTTGCCAATTTGCTAATGTTCAAACCTTTTTTTTCGCTCACTTTGAACCAAATGTTTCCTTTTTAGTTACTGGAATGTAGTATTATTTGTTTGAGTGGCTTTCATTTTTAAAATGTAATACAAACAAATATGGTTTCCTGAACAATGCTAAGAAATAAATGTAAGAATCATTTCATATGAAAAAAAGAGGCACTGGGGGCGTGTGGGTCTACTGGAAGCAAAAAGGGGGCGTCAGGTAAGATAGTTTGGGAACCACTGGTCTAGGGGCATAGGTGGATCAAATGTAGAAGTGATTAAGATGAATTGGACGAAAATTATCACGCTGATGAATGGCAGTAGAGTTCACATGTGTGTTTAAACGTGTGTATTGAGGGAAAGTCAGTGTGCAATGTCAAGAGACAAACGGGGACTTGGAGACCAGCGTTACGAGGGTGAAATGTAAACCTGTTAGGATGTGACTGGTGAACTCCTACACCTTAGGGTAGGATAAGGGTTAGTTTGATTCAAGGGGAATTGAATTAATCGTCACTCCCATGAATGGCAGTAGATCTTGCGCGTGCACTTACCCGTGTACGTAAGGAAATATTTAATGGTGCAACATCAAGTAATGGGAGGGGGAAAATTAGCGGTATTGTTTAAGGTATTGTATCGTGAGTGTTAATCATCGTAGCCCATCATCAGCAACTAATCTCCAGTGTAAGGGCAAGTTGTAAGCTTAATATTGTCAATGTAATCGAGATTAGCGACAGGATAAATTTCATAATTTGATGTGAACGCCCATTGATTTGACTAAATTGTTTCGTGTGCACACTTGACTATTCAGCTATTAAGTATGTAATTGATCTGTTAATAGTGCACTGTTGAATAGGACATCATGGTTTGGTTCATGTGCCAATATGTAGTAGATGGCTCGCATTTCTCATCCCGGGATTAGTAGAATCACGTGTATTAAATTTCTTGTGTGTATTATTTATCTCCTCACTATTGCCATTAAAAGCATTCGGAAACCTTTTAACATTTCGTGTATTTGGAGGATTAGAGTCTTTCCAAGTGCGATCATACGTTTTCTTGCATTTAATTAATTGTGTCATTTATAAGTATTTACTGAAATCCAACGGGAAAACAGCATGCAGGAAAACCATGCATTAAAACCAAGATTACGTAAATTATGAGAGAGAATAAAGAACTCATCGCCAAGCAATCAATGTACAACTAAAAGTACAGAAAAGCATTTTCCATTTCCATATTCAATCAATGTAACAATAAAAAGTAGAACCTAATTACGTATCACCACGCCCTCGTCAACACAAGTCCGATAACACGGAAGATGAGGAACCAGTTGATTCCGAGTCCCACTCCTGAGTCCCTGGAGTCTGTGACTCCTCAGTGTTGAGTTGACTTAGAATAGAATGAGGCTATAGGAACGAACCTTCTGGCCCATTCTTGGATCGGATAATTACTTCGATAATTATTGGGTTGTTTACCAAAGTCCCATGCCGTATTTCTAGCCGCGTCAACCCTGTCGGCAGCGGGATTCGAACCCGGGTCTTTCCGCTCGCAAGCAGATTCGCTCACCAGTCGACCAAGCTGATGACTTGCATCTCAAGTTACTACAGCACTTCAACTCCCGTCCCTCAAATCCTGGCAAAATATTCATGCCAGTGAAGTTGATTCGGGAAGTTTCATCGAAATTATAACTTTTCACTGCGCTTACCCTGCTAGATATCATGGTTCTGATTCTAACCGTTGGGCTTCATCATCTGTTCTCTCCCTCGCTTCTTTTCTCTCTTCCCTATCTCCATTTCCGCCTTTCCTTTCTTCTTCTTTGAGCCTAGCTTTGTCTTTGGGACAATTGTTAATATTAACCTTGATAGCGTGCGTTCACATTATTTAATAATCCAAACTTTCAAATGGATCTCAAAACTATATGCCCAGACCCGGGATCGAACCGGGGACCTTTAGATCTTCAGTCTAACGCTCTCCCAACTGAGCTATCTAGGCTCGTTCATTTTAAATTGTACGTTAATTGAATTTTCAATTTAAATTTTGTTTAATATAATTACGTAAAGAAGCGTTTATGAACGTTTGATGACCCATGTACTTTCTCCTCCCGTTTATCACTCGTGGCCCCTGCTTTTCAATAAGTTAAGCATTCGCAGTTTTTCAGCGTCAGCTGGTGGCCCTCAGGTCGAAGGCTTATGGCCTCCTTGCAGGGCCACAGGCCCCCAGTTCAGAATCACTGACGTAGAGGGAAATGACATTTTCTTGTCGTCTGAACTTTGATTCTCAAGTGAACAGCTGTAACTGTTGCACCTGTTCAGAATATATTGGTAAACTCTTGCCGAAATCAAATAATCTAATGAACACAATCGAAACAAACACAATTTATATCCATAATAAGCCTAGATAGCTCAGTTGGGAGAGCGTTAGACTGAAGATCTAAAGGTCCCCGGTTCGATCCCGGGTCTGGGCAGTTAATTTTACAGTGTAGGTAATTTTGCCTTATTTATAAAGAATTCAAATTGTTATTCTAATTCACTGTGCAATCTGGACAAGCATAAAAATTTCCACTGTCTTTTTTTAAATTGATTTCTAAATGGAAAAGTTTTTAATGAAAGAGCACTCATCCACACTCCCAACCCGTCCACACTCCTAGTGTAGTGATAATAATGATTCATTCATAGAGTTGTATATTCCAGGTGATATGAAGTATATGTATTAGGTGTGTGTATCACACGAGGAACAAGGTGTCAAGTGTGGAGCCAATAACCTAGAGGCAAGCTCGAGGGAAGGGGAAACATAAACAAAGCGCCTGCACTTGAGAAGGTTCGAAGTGTTTAGTTACGTTAAAGGTGTGAAACTAAAGAGACCGCTCCGTAGAATCCGCAGCGCAGACAAAGTGCCTGCACTTGAGAAGGTTGAGGTGTTATTTTTGTAGCTAAAAGAAGTGTTAGGCAAGAGGAAATTTATGGGTAGGGACTGTGGCTCTCAAGAATTACGCTGTCGTGAAACGCTCAAGCCGACTGACGAGTGGGCGGGGTGTTTCACAAACACTAGAAACTAATTTCAGACCATTGGACAAATAGGGAGATTGGAAATTGAAAAGACACGTGGGAGGAGCAAAAGCCCATATAAAAACTGTAGGAAGGATAAATGGGTTTTGGAGCTTGGGAGCTAGACTTTGACTGCGATGTAGGTTATTACAGCTGGAGTGACATCTAGGGCCTAGGCATAGGTATAGGTTTTCGGGGTATGGTGGAATAGGTGTAGAAGTGATTGAAAGGGAATTGAATTAATCATCACACCGACGAATAACAGCAGATTTTACACGTACATCTACCATGTATAAAGGGGAAGAATTAATTGCGCGACGGCAAGGAAGGGAAGGAGAAAAATTGGCGTTATTGCTCTGTTGTAATTGTCAACATCGAAACCCATCATCAGCAACGAATCTCCAGTGTAAGGGCAAGTTTTAATATTGTTATTGTCAATATGATCGAGGCTAGCGACAGGGTAACATTTCGTAATCTGATGTGAACATTAATTGATTTACGTAAATTGTTCCGTGTGCACTCTTGACTGTTCAGCTATCAAGTATGTAATTGATCTGAATAGCACACTGTTTAATAGGACATTTTGTACGGTTCATATGCCAAAATGTGATGGATGACTCACATTTCCCATCCCGTGATATTTAGAATAACATGTGTTGAATCTTTTGTGTATATTAGTGTCCTTTCTATTGTCGTTGAAAAAAAGTACTGGGAACACCTTTTACCAATTCATGTATTCAAAGAATTACAGTCCCTCTAGTGCGATTACGTATGTTTGTTGCATTTAATTAATTTGTGTTATGTACAAGTGTTAATTGAAATATAACGGAAGGACAGCATGCAGAAAAACCATGCATTGAAACCAAGATTATATAAATTATGAGAGAGAAAAGAACTCATCAACAATCAATCATTATGCAATATATCATTATGCAATTAAAAGTAGGCAGATAAAACTTTTACCTTTTTTATGTAATTTAACCAATCATTCAATAACTAATAGATAAACGTCACCTATTTCTTATACGTATCGCCACACCAGCCACTCCGTCATAACTCATGATGATTTTTTGTGAACTTTGCGTTCACTGAGTGAGTATGTGAGTGGATGAGTGAGTGGATGAGTGAGTGGATGAGTGAGTGGATGAGTGAGTGGATGAGTGAGTGGATGAGTGAGTGGATGAGTGAGTGGATGAGTGAGTG